>JAYESA010000350.1:0-92500 GCA_036927795.1 Iris macrosiphon
ATAAATTTTAACTTAAGTTTATTAACTTATTATTTATATCACATAACTTATTTTCAATATATAAACTTTTTTTTTAAATAAATTTGAACCGGGCCGGCCCGGCCCGGCCCGACCGTGAACCGGCCCGGACCCAGACCGTTTTAGCCCGGTTCTCCTTTGACCGGGTCATGGGTCCGGGCTGGGTCGGTATAATTTCTGACCGGGCCAGGCCGGCCTAGAGCGTTCTCTCTCTCGGGTTCGACTCGGCCTAGACCGAACCCAGTCAAACCCGGTCAGCGTGGGCCGCGGGCCGGGCCGGCCTGGGCCCATTAAAACCTTGACCTTTTTAAGTATGGTACATGTCCGTAAATTTGTTCCAGCTAGGAGGGGACTTGGAGACGATAGCCCCCACTATGAACTTGTCTTATTGACGCATGCCTTTCTCCTCCACCTTTTGCTACAGCTTGATCAGTTTTTTTTATTTGAGACAACATGACATTGTCATCTTCAAATTTCATATTGAAGAATTTATTGATGAGATAGATTTTGGACATCTTCTTATCGGTCTTGTAATATTTCTCAAGCGACTCTAGACATCTTTTGTGTTAACCTTCTTGTTGTACGACTCTGTCATAGAGTCATCCATGGCATTTAGAATCAACAACTTGTGCATGTTATTGTCCTTCTTCCATTTGTACTGCTTTTAATCACGTTGGCAATTGTAAGCACATCTTCAGTTTTAGGAATTGTAGGCTCTGGATCATTCAACACATATTCAACGTTGACTTAGTTAAAGATTGAGACTAATCATTCTCTTCCAGATGTTGAAGTATTCTCCATCGAACTTGGCAAGTTTGTTGAAACTTGTATCGAGGAGATGTTCCATTTTCCATCTTCGTACTAAGATCGTTGTTCGGATCTTGCTTTGAGATTGTTATTCCCGTGATTTCAAAATTCCTACAATCGTACGTGGAAAATCAAAAATTGCAATAACTTGAAAGAAGAGAAAATTACACACTGACTTTTAACACGAAATATTGAAAAGTAAACCTATTACAACCCTTATTAAAATACACAAACAGAATGGGAGTATGAAGATGTTGAGAAAAGCAACTTGTTGGGGAAAACAAATCTACTGTTGTTTAAAGCAAGATTTGTCATGACCTGCATCCAGATATTCGAGCACGAGTGTGTGGGTACGTTCAGCCTACGCCGTAGTATTGATAGTAGAACGCTGTATAAACCTCCATCATTTAACATCCAACAATCCAAGCAATCAATATATTCAATTATCACCTCAAACTCCATTTGTAAGGTTATGAATCACAATTTCTCAATCACATGATACTAAGGAAGATATATTACAAGAAGTAAATAGATAAAGTAATTCCAAAGATAATGCTACAAAATCCAAATTATGTAAGTCTTCTGGAGACTAATCTGATCAAATACTAGATAAGAAAGTCTATGCTAAGCTAGATATCCACAACTTGATACCCCGCTAAGATCGCTCCCTGATCCTCTTGAGTACCCGAATCAGTCTCCACTAGGATGTCCTCCTTTGGGTCATAATAAGTAGGACACATGTCCTCAAACTCATCGCCTAAAAAAGTGGTTATCCAGTCAAGATTGGAGCAAGTACATACATGATAAACTATTCATAACATAATATAAACTATAAAATAGGAAATAGAATATAAAATACATGATAAACTGGTAAACCTGGAATCATTGTCATGACCCACACTCGAATGATCGGGACACGAGTACGTCCAGCTTACACCGCAGCATTGGCAGTAGAATGCTGTCTAGGTCCACAATACTAACTATCAATCTCACACAAATAATATATATCATAATGTGAAGAAGTAGTAGGAGAGAATAATCTCGATCTTTCATTCATCATAATATTATTTATATATACATCCACATATCAACTTGGGCCTAAGCCACATGGGCCAATCACCATATATACAATTTAATCCCAATACCACCCCTCAAGTTGGAGAATGCTGTCACGACTCGCACCCGATGTAGGGATGCAAGTCGGGAACAACGCCCAGCCTACGCCGTAGAATCGGCAGTAGAACGCTATTTGGGTAATCTATCTAACAATATAATAAGCCACCAACAATATCAATATACTCAATCACAGATCTAAGATGGAAACGAGCACGAATATGATAAAGAATAGAATAGTCACATACAACTCATGAGTCTAAAATAATAACATCAATGAGTCTGAAGAAATACTAAACAATAAGTTGGAGACAAATCCAGTACAAAAGAATATTAAGAAGCTAAAAGTCCTGGGTCATCTGTCTTAATCGGGATGAGTCCCTCATGATCCAGGGTCTCTGACTCTAAGTCCACAACATCCTGAGGCCCATAATGTGTAGGGTACCACTCTTCAGTATCATCTGGGAAAAATATATCCAGTCAGGAAAGGAGCAGAGTACATCTCTAACAACAGTTCTAATCAATGATATAAACTATGTAACAGTAAATAGATGTGAATATACAAGATGCAATAATGGATACAAGAGATATACAATAAAGAAAATACTGTAATTTAATACGAGAATGAACAATATGCCAATGAACAAGAATACTAATGACTAAGTGTGTGAGTACTAGCTTTAATATGTGATCGACTTGGGAACTTGATACAAGATTTATGGCCTAGCTAATCATACGTGCGGTGTATGATTAACACTATTCAAGAACAAGACATGATACAAGATGAGTATGATCACATATCTAAACTATATACTCCCCAATCCCGACTGGTATAGTGGATCCAACCATGGTACGCTATGGCACATGATTCTCCAAGAAGATATCGACTCTTCCTGAGAATCAGTGTTTGTACATGTACAAGATAATCAATGAAACAAGGCTTGCACAAGATACACCATATACCAAGGAATAACATCTCATGACGAGATCCGGAATACTAATCCGTGTAACCATCGTGTCAAAAAATTATGGATATCTATACTAGATACAATGAACATAGAGGATATCATAAATGAGAATCTATCAGAGAATGTACTCGCTTGAAGTCCGGTGAATAGTCTCACAGATGTCTGACACGGAGCCTCAAAGACCTAGATAGGGAATATAATATCAATATAAGGTTTCAGAATAAAAATAAGTTAAACTAGTCAACTTCTAGGTCAAAGAGCCATTTCTATGCCAAAACAGTCAAACCAGGTCAACCCTAAGTCAAACTGGTTAAACTAGCTATTTCTAGGTTGTATGAGTCTAATTCTAGGATACTAAGTTAATGCACTATGAAACTAAGCTACACTAACTAATTTAGGATACTATGAGATACACAAAAAGGCCGTATCATAAGATACGCAAGTTTAATATATAAAAATAATAATTTATATATATATAAGCAAGTCACACACATAGTATCTATCTCAAAATAATGAATTAGGATACCTTGGCCTTGCACCAATGCGTATCACACTACCTATCTCGATACCCAAACCCAATTTACCTTGGTATCCCAAGGTAAGTCAATCCTCAGTTAACATATATAGATAACCCCCATAAACTAACTATATGCTAACTTCTAATATATATTATATACTAATACATACCTACATATAATACATATCAATAACTTAAATACTAACTATACAATACATATTAACTTACCACCAAAACATATAAACATACATAGATATATATATATATACTTACAATAGCTACTAGACTAACTATTCTACTAACAAGCATTTAACTAACTATTATACTACTAGTTATATCCTTAACTATATCTAACCTTACTGACTGAAACACCCTGCATTGCTGATACTGTACTGTGTTTGAAACTGATACTGGGACTACTCATTGCCGCTGCTCTTGATCTTCAGTGCAGTTGTACTGCTTTTCAGTGTTTACTGCACAGTGCAAACTGCTCTGCTGAAACTGAGACTGCTTTCTCTCTAGCCTTGCTGCCTGCACAGTTGGTTGTGCCCGAGTTCTGCAGATTAGCTACAGACTGCTTCTGCTCTGATTTTAGCTAGCTGCTGCTTGGGCTTCTGCTGCTGCTACTGCAGCATTGGATAGCTGCTGCGGCTCACTGCGTTTTGAATCTGCTGCTGCTGCTGCAGCATTGGATAGCTGCTGCCTGCTGCAGCATGGATAGCTGCTGATGCTTGTGATACCTGCTGCTATGGCTGCCACTGCTCACTGTAGGTGCCCGACCCCCCTCCCTCAATACTACACACACACACACACAAGCACAACTATATACACATATACTTATACACTCACACACACTATAATGCATATATAACTACATACCCTCATATATAGATATCCTGATATACATACACATGTCTTCATCTATATTTATATTTATACATACATAACTATAACAATATGCATATAAACTATCTCTATGATATATATATAAACATCAACACATATATGGCTATCTATGTATACACCTAAGTGTATATATATATATATATATATATATATATATATATATATATATAAACATCAACAACATACATATCTATGTATATAGTATATATCATTAACTCTCTCTCTCTCTCTCACACACACACACACACACACACACACACACACACACACACACACACACACACATATATATATATATACTATTGTGTGTGAGAGAGAGAGTTAATGATATATACTATATACATAGATATGTATGTTGTTGATGTTTATATATATATATATATATATATATATATATATATATATATATATATATATATATATATATATATATATATATATATATATATATATATATATATATATATATATCATATAAACAACATAAGGATATATATAACTTAACATATATATATATACACACATATATATACTAAGAGCATGGGGTTGAGTTGGGATACTAGTTAGTATATGAGGGGTATTACAATGGGGTATTTTAGTTGGTGTTAAGGGGGTAAGTTAGTGTCATTGATGGCTAAGACTGATACATGATATCAGTATCTTAGATCGGATGAGGTATCGGGTTAGAGTTAAGGTATAAGTTAGTGAATATATATATTAGTTATAGATTATCTTAAGATACTATGTATGGTATTACATATATATAAGTTATGAGTATATAGATACATAGAGTATCTTATTACCTAGTATTATTTACTAGTATAGATTATATATTGATACTTAGTTTATATGGTATCCTAATACCTAGAATAGGCTAGTATGACTTGTATCATGTAGATATGGACCCAATAACCTAGAAATAACAAGTTTGACCAAGTTTGATCTAGTTTGACCATTTTGACCTAGAAATGACTTTATGACCTAGATTTGTACTAGTTTAACTTATTTATCATTTCAAACCATGTGTTGATGTAATATTCCATATTTAGGTCTCCGAGACACCGTTCCGGACATCTTTGATACTGTTCACCAGATTTTACGCAAGTATATTCTCTGATAGTTTTCCATTTATGATATCCCTTATGTTTCTTGTATTTAGTGTAGATATCCTTGATTTCTTGACATGATGGTTACACGGATTGGTATCTCCGGATCTCGTCATGAGATGTTATTCCTTGGTATTTATGGTGTATCTTGTGCAAGCCTTGTTCTTCGTTCTTCTTGTACATGTACAGACATTGATTCTTGGGGAGACTAGCTACCTACCCAGTAAATCCTATGTCATAACGTACCATGGTTGGATCTACTATATCAGTCGGGGCAGAGAGTGTTAGTATAGATATGTGATCATACCTCTCCTTGTGCATGTCCTTATGAGTGTTGATCATATATAGCACACATGATTAACCAGGCCCTAATCCTTGTACAAGTTCCCAAGTCGATCACATATTGAAGCTGGTACTCACTCACATAGTAGTAGCATTTCTTGCTCATTTCCATGATACTCATTTCTTGTATTTAATTTCAGTATTCCTATTTTTTATCTTTTGTACTTGTATCTTGTATATGATATATTCACTCTATTTACTGTTACATAGTTTTTATCATTCATTGGAACTGCTGTTAGAGGTGTACTTTGCTCCTTTCCTGACTGGATATATTTTTTCCAAATAATAATGAGGAGTGGTACTCACTATGGGCCTCAGGACGTAGTTGGCTTAGAGCCAGAGACTTTGGCTCAGGAGGGTCTCATCCCGGTTGAGACAGACGACCCAGTACCTGTAGCTCAGTAGATAGCTTATTGTACTGGATTTGTCTCTAGCATTTGATATTAGTATTTCTTATTATTAGATGACTCATTGGATATTATTTTGTCTTATGAGTTGTATTTGACTTTTCAGTTCTTTATATTATATTCGTACGATTGTTTCATCTTATAGATATGTGATTGAGTATTTATACTTCATTTGTGGCATTGTATATCTTGATGATCATTATTGCTAGATAGATAGTTTATCCAAACATCGTTCTACCGTCGATGCTGTGATGTATGCTGGACGTTGTTCACTACTCGCGCCCCTATACCGGTTGCGAGTTGTGACACCTGTCAAAGACAGACTCTCTTCTTTTAGTTTTGCCGCCCGCAAAAGACTTCATGCGCCTGCAATTTGATGCAACGCATTTCTTCTGCATATCCTACTGTGGGCGCATCTCTTGAGAGCAAACGTCATTATTCTCAATAGTGCTTGGGACAGCGGAGACAGGATGTGTGTCAACACCATACGTGCCCTCAGTGGCAGAGGTTGGTAGTGCATCACTCATAGTATTTGGGTATGGCATACTAGCCTTGGCCACCCAAGTCTTGTGAGGCTTTATGGGCCTCGATGCGGGACTTGGCCTGTCCAACATGTCTTCAAACGCCTGTTCGTCGAAGCGGACAACCAATATTTTTAGGGTTGAACCTAGCTTGGTCACATCGGACTACGTCACGACCTTCTCGTAGGTGGAGAAGGACTCCCCCAGTAGAGTCGCCACTTTTGTCGCCATCACAAAAATACAAGAAAGTTTTACTAACTTTTGTATTGATCCGAATACAACAAAGAAGTACAAAAAACTCTAACACCGAGAATTCTAAGTATGAATTTAAGAAATCTGGGAAAACATGACGGTGGAGATCGAGCACTGCAACTGATTCCTTTACTCCGTTGACGGCCCAACGACGAAAGAGAATTGCCAAGTCTCTGTGCGTTTGAGTATACATCTCACTGTAAGTGTGTGTTAAGAACATATACCTGCTATTTATAGCCATCATAGGATCATGCGCGCGCGCGAGTTTTGAGTTGCCGTGTGGCCTCTTGAACCGAATGCGGTGGTAACACGTGGATGCATGATGCGCTGCAACTGCTATATGGCAATGGTTGGAATTTGCTGTTGTTGAGATCTTGGATTTTTGGCATCTTTCATGTGCATGACTTGGTCTGCGAGACACGTGGCATGCACCGACTACTTGAAGATCTTGATCGTTTGCAACAGAAATATTTTCCTGCATAGAGTTTTTAGGGGAACAATGCTACATAACAACTCTGCCGCATAGGGATATGGGAATGCCGTCGCATAACAATTTTGTCGCATGGGAATATGGGCATCCTGCCATAAAATAATTCTGCTGTATGAGAATACTACCGCATGGGAAAACATCTCTATCTGGTGGCAATCCCGATAACTCTTCTGGGAAAACATCTAGAAACTCTGCAATGATAGGATGCGGCAGTACGTTCTCCTCTACCATAGCTCCATAAATAATCTTATCGTCCTGCTCTACGAATTTTTTAGCAAACTCGAACTCAGGCTCTCCTGGAGGACGAAACAACAATGACCTCCGCGATAATCTATGCTAGCATGACGCATATTTTACCAAGCCATCCCGATGACAACGTCATAACTCGGAAGTGGCATTATGAGTAAGCTGGCACACAAATCTCCGCCTCCCAAGGTTAGACAATGCCCCTTGCGAGCATCACTGACTAGGATAATACCTCCACCAGTTATGATCTTGCAGCTCCTACGCAATGGTTCTTCTACTAAACTATGCTTAAGCACAAAAGCTTTAGATATAAAACTATGAGATATCCCAGAATTGAATAAACTATAGATGGAAATGAATCAAGAAGAATATAACCTACGATCATATCACCAGCAGGCTCGGTGTAAATACCCTGATTTTTCTAAAATTTTAAAATAATTTTTCCCAATTTTTCTGTAATTTTTTGGAATTAAAACTAAGGTATTTTATGATTAAAATATTTTTTAAATGATGTTAATTAATATTAAAATATTATGAAAATAATATTTTATGGTGTAAAATGGAAAACCGGACATAGGGTAATTTTTTATGAATTTATTGGACTCCGGAAGCATTTTTAAAGCCCTAAAAACTAATGTAAAATTAAACCTAAATAAACCCTGACTGAATCCGGTTTAATTGGAATTAAACCAAACCAAACCAACTCAAACCGAACCAGACCAACCCAGCCTTAACGGGTCGGGTCGGGTCGGATCGGATCCGAATCGAACCGGACCCGGACCCGAAACCCTAACCGAAATCCTAATTCCCAATCTATCCGGAAATACTGTTCCGGCCCCCTTAAAACCCCTCGAAAATTGCGCCCAGCCGGCCGAAACCCTAACTCATCCCCGCCGCCTTCTTCCTCCAGATCACCCCCTCCTTCCATCACCCTGATCGCCTCCGCCTGAACCCTAGCTCCACCAACCCTTCCCCGCCCTAGCCTCCTCCACGACGACCTAACCACTGCTCTCTCCGACGATCTTCCCCTTCCCTCCTCCTTCCTCCGCCCTGAGTCCCGCTGCCCCGAGCCCAGCCCCGCACCACCAGCTGCCACAACGTCTCTCCCTAGCTCCTCCGCCCCCAGCGTCGACCCCGTCGAACTACCACCGCCTCCTCTCGATGATCCTCCGCCCTAAGCCCCTGTCTCTCTCTCCCCGTCGAGCCCCTCGCCTCGATGCCAACCCGCAGCCTCAACGACAACCCCCTCCAGTCCCCCCAAAGCCTCGACAATCAACCCAGCTCCACCGCTCGACCACCTCCCTCGGCCCGTCCCTCTTCCTCCGCCTCGACCATCTCCTTCGACCCATCCCCGACGAGCTCCACCGCCCTAACAGCCCTCGATGAACACCACCACCCCAACTCCACAGCCTTCCGCTCCGCCATAGCCCAGCCCCGACCTCATCTTCCCCGACCAGAACACCCCCTCACCGCTCCGCCCTAGCCGCCCTGAACTCGCACCGCCCTCAGCGACACCCTAGGTCGGCCACCCTCTCCCAGCTCGGCCATGACCCGCTGCCCTAGCCCCGGACACGGCCAACCCGGACACAGCAGCATCCCCGTGACCCGGACACGGCAGATTCGAACCAGGACACGAAACAGTGACCCGGACACGAGAAATTCTCGTTCCACGAAGCCCTGTTCAGGTAACCCGTTCTCCCTCCTCGTTGTTTCGTTTTCCATTCCGTCAGTTGTGTCGCGTAGACTGTGTAACCCTCTCGATGCCCGTATAACCCGCTTGGTGCGTCGGGTCCTGTGGTGATCGCAAATCGCGATCCAAAAACAGGAAAACCAACGCCCTGTTTCACCCCGGAACTGAGTGCACCCCGCCAAACGGGACGACTTGGTCGCATGCGGTCTTTACCGAAACGTGCGCGCCATTGATACGGACGTACGGGATTTCGCAGAAGTTGATTTGGATGTGCGTGCACACCGAAATCAACGCGTATCCGCCGACAACGTCCCGTATCCGCCTGTTCTGGAACACGTTGTAACTTTGTGTACACACGTCGGATCGAAACGAAACTTGTGCCATCGGACTCGTAGCAATACGCTGGTCCTGTGACCCAAGTTTGGTTCGATTCTGAGAACGTTGACAAAATCGCGTATCGTGGGCCCCGCGACTTTACTTGACGGGCGATTTTGTGATCGGCTCATCGGAATTCAATTCTGGAAGTTCCGTTGGGTTCGTATCATCGTTCCTGACTTGTTGACACTAAGTTTGACGAATTTGGAGACCTTTGACCCTGACGTGGTTTTCGGTGCAAAGCGGCCCACATGTGGATCCCACTCTGACCAAAAACTGTCATTTTTGCCCCTGTGTCCAAATTGGACTCAAGGACAGGCGTTTCTAGCTATTTGATATTTTCTGAATCTAATGATGATATTTATTTCAGCAACCGGAGTAGTACCTGCAAATCATACTGAGACCAGACCTACAGTTGGAGCCAGAACCACAAGCAAGTGTACCTTGCCAATATTGCAGTTCTTGTTACATATTTCCTTGTCTTATTTATATATATTATTGTACATGCTTGACCTAGGACCATGTGACTTTACTTAGCGTCCGATTAATAGTTGGGTGCCAACACCATACGCGGAGTTGTGTAACGTCACATAGACATGGATACCGAGACCCCATACTTTTCGTACTTGTCTTATCAAGTACACTATAACCCAGGACACTTGACACTATTCATGAGACAGAATCTTTCTGAGATATTCATGGTAATTCTGTGTAGGATACAGGTTTTATGACATAGACATTATATTCATAGACGTTATATGACTTGCTGCATTAGTTTTGATCTTGCGTGTCATGGAC
This sequence comes from Iris macrosiphon, assembly GCA_036927795.1. Lineage (NCBI taxonomy): Eukaryota > Viridiplantae > Streptophyta > Magnoliopsida > Asparagales > Iridaceae > Iris > Iris macrosiphon. The sequence continues at coordinate 10,557 of JAYESA010000350.1, forward strand.
ATGAGACGTATGATTACATTGGGTGGGGAGAGACACACAGGCTACAGGCTGATTTCATATATATAATACATAGTAAACTATATAGTAAAATATATAGTAACACTGCTACCGGCTCCCAGACACAGAGTGTAACCTCCGATTTCCAATTTCCAAAATAATTAGATTTTTAATTTATTTTAAAATATCAAGTTTATGAAATATTTTCTCCTTGAAATTTTTATTTTGATTTTTAACAATGTTTGATTGTAGAAGGTGATTTAAAATCTTTTATAAAAATTATTTTTCCTAAATGTCGATTACTTATAAAATAAATAAATAAATAATAATGATGTAAATATAATATTATAACTTCGAATATTTTTGGCTTGAAATCATAAAATTATTTGTTTAATAAAAATTATTGAAGGACTAGTTGTTCATAATAAATTTTATATCCATTTTTGGAATAGTAAATAAATGAATTTCATATTTTCTAGGGTTTTGAAAAATGGAATTAATTAGTAGCTAAATTAGAATCGGTTAGCCTTGGAAGCCTCTTAAAACATTTTCTTAAATTATATTTTCCAGTTTACCGTCTCCCATTCACACCCTCATTCTTTCCACATGAAAGGCCCCTTTATATTAAATCCTGGCCATTCATCATTGGGCCAATCCTCACCCTTAGCCCACAACTCTCTCTCCCTATTTAAGTCCCTCATCACCATTCCCAAGAAACCCTAATCTCCAATTTATTAGCTAGCCCCCACAATTCCCAAAGCCAACAAACCACCACCACCATTTTGCGTGCTTGTGTCCGTGTGTCCAGCATTACCGTGTCAGCCGTGTTGGCCTCGGGTCCGACCCCGGGTGTCCCACCGTATCCATTCATTTTTCTGTGTCCAGTCATTACAATATTACAATTTCGTGTCCGACACCATATGGACACAACCTCCTCCACTGAACACAGCAAACCCGCCGTGTCCAGCCCCGGACACGTCCATCCCTGCACAGTACACCACCCTCGTGTCCAGCCCGGACACGAACCCAGACCCTGACACACACAGAACCCTAACCTAACCTAGATCCCGTCGCTGCCAACGACTGGGACCTCCGTCTCCGCCGAGTCGACGTTCCACCGCCGCGTCGGGCCGATTGATCCAGCCCGCCGAGTTCGACGCCGCCGCCTCAGGTCCGGAGTCGACGCAGCCGCCGCGTCGAGCAGATCCGCCGCCTCGAGCAGACCGCCGCCGCTCTCGAGAAACGCCGACCACCGCCCTGAGCTCCCCGATCCCGCCCGAGACGAACGCCGACGCCCTGCCGGCCTGATTCCCGGCGGACGTCCCCGCGCCGGCGACGAAAAACCCTAGGTGAGCCTCCCTTCTCCGTTCTCTTCGTTTCTCAGAATAATGTTTGGGGAATGAGTTAAAGAGGATTAGGTTAGTTAATTAACTAGTTATTAAATGTATATAATTAGTTTAATTGATTCATAATTAGTTTAATTAATTCATAAAATTAGTTTAGTTAATTTAGTAATCAATTATTTATTTTTAATCAGTTAGTAATTATTTATTTATTTGTTTAGTATTTTCATATAATATATATTAATAAAATGTATACTAGGTATAATTTCAATTAATGTTTTAGTATTTGTATTGTTATTTTTAATGATGGTATGCTACATATATTTTATATAAGCTTTTAGTATACCCTTAATATATAGTATGAACTTAATTTGGTATTAGTATTAGTATATTTAATAATGATGTTGACAATACATATATGTTATAATTCTATTATGAGTATACAGTTATACATATTTTGTATATAAAATTGGTATATATGTATATCTGTATTTTCAGTATATGTTGGTAAGTATAAATTGGTATATGTTTAACAAAAACATAATTTGGTATATATAAATAAATGTAGCATAATAATATATTTTGGTATAATTATAAATTGGTATAGTATAATATAAATACGTATTGTATCCCTTTTCAATAAACTATGTCTATATAGATATACATTCAAGTATTAATTATTATGCTTATATATATACAAGTATTATTTATTTTAAAGTATATATATACTGGTATAAATTAAATTCATGTATTAGCATAGTCATTGTACTTTGGAATTTAGTACATATAGTAAAATTCTAACTTGGCTTATTTTTATGACTATACCTTGTATAACGTATTTCCTAGTAGCTATTTGTAATTAAAACATACAGTATTAATATTACTTAAGGTATATATAAATACACTTATCTATTTTCGTACCAAATGTAATTGATGTATATGTTAGTACAATGTGTACACTTCTATGTCTCTAATAGACGACCCTAATAGACTAGTGCCCTGCCTGGCATAGCCCCTGAGTTAGTATTTTGTTTGTGTGTTAGTATAGCATCCGATGCAAATGTGATATTGTGATATGTTTATAGGACTGTGGGTTCACCCAGGGGATACTCTGGAACAGGACATCAATAATTACCAGCTAAGGACCAAAGGCAAGTACATTCTCTGATTAGTTTCTAATTTATGATATCTCCTATGTTCACGGTATCTAGTGTGAATATCCATGCTCTTGACACGCTGGTTACACGGATTGGTATACACGGATCTCGTCATGAGATGTTATTCCTTATTCATGGTGTAGCCTGTACAAGACTTGTTTTCCTTGTTATCTTGTGCATGTACAGACACTGATTCCCGGAGAGACTTGCTACTTTCCTGGGGAATCCCGTGCCATAGCGTACCATGATTAGATCTACTATACCAGTCGGGGGTGGGGAGTATTTTAGTGTAGATATGTGATCATACCCAACTTTCCATGCATCATAGCTCACCCCACATCTCACGTCGGGTGCGGCCTGACCATCTCCATGCTTCATAGCTGTTACGTGTGATTAGCCTGACCTCTACATGCATCATAGCTAACCAACGGTTAGCCTGACCTTCGTGAATCATAGCTAATCACATGTAACCAGCCTGATCAAGTTCCCAAGCCGATCACATGTTAAAGCTAGTACTCACACACTTAGTCATAGGTTTCTTGCTCATGGACATATTGTTTCTTTTCCTGCATTTACTTACAGTATTTCCAGTATTTCTCTCATTGTACATTTCTCGTACCTATATATGCATCTGGTATGTTTCCATCTAGAACTGCTACATAGTTTATGTCATTTATATAGAACTGCTATTTAGAGATGTACTTTGCTCCTTCCTGACTGGAAAATATTTTTCCAGACTGTGACCTTAGTGGACTTGTTTCTGACACTTGGGGATTGGTTGTTACTGATTTCAGGTATGATTATTTTGTCAGTAGACTTGTGTTGTATTCTTTTGTTTCTTCAAATTCCTATCGTGCTGTAGTTGTGATTGAGTATGTTGTTAATATTTTTATAGTATTATCCGAGTCTCCTTATGGAGTTGGATACTAGCGTGAGATTGTTTAGATAGTACTCGACCTAGACAGCGTTCTACCGCCGATGCTGCGGCGTAGGCTGGACGTACCCACGCACACGTACCCTAAACCGGGTGCGGGTCGTGACACGTTTTTAGTGGTGGCCCATGCAGGTCAGACTTCGCGAGTTGTGCGATGTCGTAGTAGTGTGGCATCCTTGTTATACTACTGCGTGCCTGCTATAGAATATAGGACATAGGATACTAGGATGAGAGAGGATACTCAATCACAAATTCTTGAGAGATTCCTGGGACGACCCTTGAGAATCTTATTATAATTCCCAATTTAAATCTTTTCCTTGTTTCCGTCCGCTCTCGCTTGTTGTTACTGAACTTGATTCTTGTTGAGCAGTTATTAAATTAAATTCTTGGTATCATTGTTGAGTTTGATTCTTGTTAACCAGTTGTTAACTTTAATTCCTGGTATCGTTGTTGAGTTGATTTCAAATTGAGATGAATTTTATGGACTAAAATTTACGGTATCATCTGATGACATATATTGATGAGGACAGTGAGAAAGGTAAAACGTCTACTTTGGTTATGGAACCTAGAGTTTATCGCAGCCATATTAGCTGTCGTGACGAGAACGTAGGAACCTAACTTGGATGTACATACTTTAGTTATGAGATTTAGAGTTTCTCGCAGCCATACCGGTTGGCGTGGCGAGGATTCTAGATGACGTGATTATAGAGTTGCATACCTTAGTTACGGAACCTGTCGTTTATCGTATCTATGCTTACTGGCGTGGCGAGGATTCTGTGTGTCATGATTTCTGGCAGACGTGTATGATTATCAGGTTGTATCTTAAATTGGTTCTTAAAATATCATCTCAAGACTTATCTATTTCTGTATTTTTCCAGGACTTTGTTCCATCGCTTCTTTCTTTACTAGCAGTAAAGATACCTTCTATCCTCAATTCAGTCTCTGAGCTCCTATTCCTTGAGGATTCCTTGTTAAGTATGATAATTAGTGACTTGTAATTTTGTTTGTGTCTTGTATTAGTATTGACTGTGTTGCTAGTGAGTTGTAAGTGTTTCTTAGTTGGACGTGTGAGCAGTAGGCTTTAATCTAGAGTTAGCCCTTAGCATAGTACCTTGTACCAATGATTCTAGGAGTAGTGTCATTAGAGACTGAGTAGAAAGAGAGTATAGAGTATCATTGATAGTTCAAGAGTTAGTATCAGAGCCAACATACCCGTCCTGGATAATCATGATTATGCAATTGGATGATCTACGTGAACAATTATGTATCCAGGAATAGTATTAAGGATTAATGGAGCATAACGTTCAATTTGGTGATTGATATCGGGTGTGTAAAAGGTAAAGAAATTTATATACATGAGGAGTTATAATGAGGTGTCATGAGTAGAGAAATATCAAAATTTGTAATGAAAGTGGTGAAGCGTATCACGGATTAGTTTAACAGGCTATAAAAGGTTGAAGGGAAATACATATACATCAATTGAGATGAGAACCATATACTTGCCCATGAGAGTAAAGAAACATGAGTGTTATAGTAGATACATGTAATCATGAGTTATAACGAGCTTGATGAATGATGCATTAATGAAACTAGTGATATAATACCAAGAGTGCTAATGATTCTATATTGAGGATTAGTCGAGAATAATGTTAATAACAGTAAGCACTCTGTGTGATGATAATTAAATGATATACCAGTTGACATAAATTGAAAATCATGAAAGGAATTACAGGTGATGATAACTTTGATCAATGGAGAAAATGGTGCAAGTGATTTAGGCAGTACAATTTTAGTACACAATTATAGACACTAGATGCATTGAGTGCACCTTGAGTATCAGAGACCGTGAGCACTGATATGTACACTTGTGGAGTTATAAATTAAAAGGTGGAAATAAAATTTTATTTTAGAATAATTGAGGAGCTGAGATTACGTCATTAAACTTTTGAGGATTTCAAATGTGAATTCAATAAACATGGTTAAGGCTACAAGGATTTTTGGAGTAATTAAATTTTATTTCGATGTGGATTATCTGATTTTGAGGAGGTATATGCATTTTATTTTAGAGTTGTTCGAGAAGTTAAACCTTGACGATTAATTGAGGATTAATTTTATGGTGGACGGGAGATATGAATATTAATATATGAGTAGATGATATACATGTGTAAGGATCTGGTGATTGAGCATGATCGAGATGGCACCGCAGACTGACTTGGGTGTCCCTCTAAAGTTGTATTGGTAAGAGCAGTACTTAGTATGGTGTTGCACTTGACGTGTATTGAGTGATAAGAACGACTAGTATGAACAATTATAGTAGGAACGAGAACTGACAGAGGGTATGGTACTAAAGAGATAGAGGGATCAACTTGGATGCATTATTGAACCATGACAATATTAGAGGTTCTTGGTATCAGATTTGGTATAAATAAACAGGTGTGTGCCATATGGATATATTCATGGATCTTGTGGATAAATGACTAGTTGATATGGATATCAGTGTACAGGAATAGGAATTATTTAGTGAATGTGCTAGAGTTAAGTGTTTGTTAGAGATAGTAGATACCGCAAGTAATATGTTAGCAGGTTCTTCCTTTCTCTCCTAAATGATTTCTTCTTCCATCTTTCGATTGATTGATTTTCCTAATACTGTAGTTCGTATTCATGATTTTCTTGTTAGGATAAAACTAGTAGTACACCCTAGCAGAGACTGAAATACCATGACAAGGCACATGACCTATATTTTCTTAAATTGCATGGCTGTAGGTAGAGTTTTCTTAAACCATGATCATTGGGGTTTTGACCATAGCAAAGATCTATGACAAGGTTATGACTGACAAAAATAGACAAGATGACTAAATTGTGGATGAGCATTAATTTAAATAAAGAATTTAGGGGATTGTTATAACAGAGTTGATGGATCATTGATTTTGCGAAAATCGAGGTTTGATTGAAACTCGAGGACAAACGTTAACTTAAAGGGAGAATTAAGAAATTCACAGAGCCAAAAATTTGAGGATTTATTAATTTTAAGGAGGTCTTGATATGATTGAATTGATTATTAAAAATTTGAGAAATTTGAGAGATTATCATTTTACCTATTTGATTGCAAGATAGAAATTTTATATATTATGAATGTTGCATTGAAGATTCTGGAAGCATCGCATCGTTGAGTATTTGAGGAAAAAAAGAAAATCAGGAGATAAAATCGTAAATGGAATAGTGTCGAATTCAATTCTTGGGATGAGGAGTTAGATTGGAATAAGCATCAATTGAATTTGAGTTAGAGGAGTAAGATGATTGATGGGTGTTTAAAATTTAAATTTTGGGGATACAGATTTTTTTTTTAGTTTTAGAAATATGCATTGATTGGATTTCAATTGGAGGATTGGATATTAAATCCTTGGGTATTTTAGATGCGAACTTAAAATTTTTGGAGGAGATTATGACAAAGAGGATTTGATTTTTAAACTTGAAGATTTTTCAGGAATATGATGTTGTATAATTTTTGAAAGGTTGTGAAATAACATTATGAAATTACTTCATGATTATGGGTTTAAGATTTAAATTTTGATAGAAATAATATGATGAGTAAAGGCAATTATTGAGGATCTTAAATTTCGAGGACGAAATTTTTCTAAGGTGGGTAGACTTGTAACCTCCGATTTTCAATTTCCAAAATAATTAGATTTTTAATTTATTTTAAAATATCAAGTTTATGAAATATTTTCTCCTTGAAATTTTTATTTTGATTTTTAACAATGTTTGATTGTAGAAGGTGATTTAAAATCTTTTATAAAAATTATTTTTCCTAAATGTCGATTACTTATAAAATAAATAAATAAATAATAATGATGTAAATATAATATTATAACTTCGAATATTTTTGGCTTGAAATCATAAAATTATTTGTTTAATAAAAATTATTGAAGGACTAGTTGTTCATAATAAATTTCATATCCATTTTTGGAATAGTAAATAAATGAATTTCATATTTTCTAGGGTTTTGAAAAATGGAATTAATTAGTAGCTAAATTAGAATCGGTTAGCCTTGGAAGCCTCTTAAAACATTTTCTTAAATTATATTTTCCAGTTTACCGTCTCCCATTCACACCCTCATTCTTCCCACATGAAAGGCCCCTTTATATTAAATCCTGGCCATTCATCATTGGGCCAATCCTCACCCTTAGCCCACAACTCTCTCTCCCTATTTAAGTCCCTCATCACCATTCCCAAGAAACCCTAATCTCCAATTTATTAGCTAGCCCCCACAATTCCCAAAGCCAACAAACCACCACCACCATTTTGCGTGCTTGTGTCCGTGTGTCCAGCATTACCGTGTCAGCCGTTTTGGCCTCGGGTCCGACCCCGGGTGTCCCACCGTATCCATTCATTTTTCTGTGTCCAGTCATTACAATATTACAATTTTGTGTCCGACACCATCTGGACACAACCTCCTCCACTGAACACAGCAAACCCGCCGTGTCCAGCCCCGGACACGTCCATCCCTGCACAGTACACCACCCTCGTGTCCAGCCCGGACACGAACCCAGACCCTGACACACACAGAACCCTAACCTAACCTAGATCCCGTCGCCGCCAACGACTGGGACCTCCGCCTCCGTCGAGTCGACGTTCCACCGCCGCGTCGGGCCGATTAATCCAGCCCGCCGAGTTCGACGCTGCCGCCTCTGGTCCGGAGTCAACGCAGCCGCCGCGTCGAGCAGATCCGCCGCCTCGAGCAGACCGCCGCCGCTCTCGAGAAACGCCGACCACAGCCCTGAGCTCCCCGATCCCGCCCGAGACGAACGCCGACGCCCTGCCGGCCTGATTCCCGGCGGACGTCCTCGCGCCGGCGACGGAAAACCCTAGGTGAGCCTCCCTTCTCCGTTCTCTTCGTTTCTCAGAATAATGTTTGGGGAATGAGTTAAAAAGGATTAGGTTAGTTAATTAACTAGTTATTAAATGTATATAATTAGTTTAATTGATTCATAATTAGTTTAATTAATTCATAAAATTAGTTTAGTTAATTTATTAATCAATTATTTATTTTTAATCAGTTAGTAATTATTTATTTATTTGTTTAGTATTTTTATATAATATATATTAATAAAATGTAAACTAGGTATAATTTCAATTAATATTTTAGTATCTGTATTGTTATTTTTAATGATGGTATGCTACATATATTTTATATAAGCTTTTAGTATACCCTTAATATATAGTATGAACTTAATTTGGTATTAGTATTAGTATATTTAATAATGATGTTGACAATACATATATGTTATAATTCTATTATGAGTATACAGTTATACATATTTTGTATATAAAATTGGTATATATGTATATCTGTATTTTCAGTATATGTTGGTAAGTATAAATTGGTATATGTTTAACAAAAACATAATTTGGTATATATAAATAAATGTAGCATAATAATATATTTTGGTATAATTATAAATTGGTATAGTATAATATAAATACGTATTGTATCCCTTTTCAATAAACTATGTCTATATAGATATACATTCAAGTATTAATTATTATGCTTATATATATATACAAGTATTATTTATTTTAAAGTATATATATACTGGTATAAATTAAATTCATGTATTAGCATAGTCATTGTACTTTGGAATTTAGTACATATAGTAAAATTCTAACTTGGCTTATTTTTATGACTATACCTTGTATAACGTATTTCCTAGTAGCTATTTGTAATTAAAACATACAGTATTAATATTACTTAAGGTATATATAAATACACTTATCTATTTTCGTACCAAATGTAATTGATGTATATGTTAGTACAATGTGTACACTTCTATGTCTCTAATAGACGACCCTAATAGACTAGTGCCCTGCCTGGCATAGCCCCTGAGTTAGTATTTTGTTTGTGTGTTAGTATAGCATCTGATACAAATGTGATATTGTGATATGTTTATAGGACTGTGGGTTCACCCAGGGGATACTCTGGAACAGGACATCAATAATTACCAGCTAAGAACCAAAGGCAAGTACATTCTCTGATTAGTTTCTAATTTATGATATCTCCTATGTTCATGGTATCTAGTGTGAATATCCATGCTCTTGACACGCTGGTTACACGGATTGGTATACACGGATCTCGTCATGAGATGTTATTCCTTATTCATGGTGTAGCCTGTAGAAGACTTGTTTTTCTTGTTATCTTGTGCATGTACAGACACTGATTCCCGGGGAGACTTGCTACCTTCCTGGGGAATCCCGTGCCATAGCGTACCATGATTAGATCTACTATACCAGTCGGGGGTGGGGAGTATTTTAGTGTAGATATGTGATCATACCCAACTTTCCATGCATCATAGCTCACCCCACATCTCACGTCGGGTGCGGTCTGACCATCTCCAGGCTTCATAGCTGTTATGTGTGATTAGCCTGACCTCTACATGCATCATAGCTAACCAACGGTTAGCCTGACCTTCGTGAATCATAGCTAATCACATGTAACCAGCCTGATCAAGTTCCCAAGCCGATCACATGTTAAAGCTAGTACTCACACACTTAGTCATAGGTTTCTTGCTCATGGACATATTGTTTCTTTTCCTGCATTTACTTACAGTATTTCCAGTATTTCTCTCATTGTACATTTCTCGTACCTATACATGCATCTGGTATGTTTCCATCTAGAACTGCTACATAGTTTATGTCATTTATATAGAACTGCTATTTAGAGATGTACTTTGCTCCTTCCTGACTGGAAAATATTTTTCCAGACTGTGACCTTAGTGGACTTGTTTCTGACACTTGGGGATTGGTTGTTACTGATTTCAGGTATGATTATTTTGTCAGTAGACTTGTGTTGTATTCTTTTGTTTCTTCAAATTCCTATCGTGCTGTAGTTGTGATTGAGTATGTTGTTAATATTTTTATAGTATTATCCGAGTCTCCTTATGGAGTTGGATACTAGCGTGAGATTGTTTAGATAGTACTCGACCTAGACAGCGTTCTACCGCCGATACTGCGGCGTAGGCTGGACGTACCCACGCACACGTGCCCTAAACCGGGTGCGGGTCGTGACACAGAGCTTGTAGTGGTCTCAGCCTGAGTTTTAGTGATGCTCTCAACTTGCATTTCACATAGATGGTTACATATTTACCCTGTTTATTTCATTTACTATTTTACTGCATTTATGTTGCCTTGAGTTATTTTGTACTTTGCTATGTCCCCTGAGGACCTGGATCCGCATTATGTCCTCAGGATTAGCTGACGAGATCTATCCCGAGGTATACGGGACCGGAGCATTAGCATTAGCAGAAGCAGGTGCATACATTGTAGCAGAACCAGGACCAGAGGACGAGATCGTGCCAGAGGACTTCTCCTGAGTATTGTCTTGAGATACTCATTTATTTCTATTTCTAGTTACTTTATTTTCTATCTATTGCAGTGATGTATCAGACTTATTCTCGGATTGTTCTCCGAGACACTTTTTATTGAGACTTGTTAGTTTATATTTATTTGCATTTATTCTGGCATTTGATCTGTGATTATCTGTTGTGGATGAGATTAGAATATACTATGACTTGTATTATTGGACCTATTTATTATTGTATTACAGCTTAAGTATACCCCGATGGATCCATTAAATTGGGTTTGTTCATCGGTGTGTGCTGCTGGCCATTGCCACGTGTCTAGTCCCTCGATATTTTGGGACTGGGGCGTGACATGGTTTTTGTGGTGGCCTATGCAGGTCAACGACTAAATTGTTCGGTTTCAACTTAGGGACCGAGCAAGCCTGCAATAAGAATAGGATAAGTTTTTGGATCTCATCCACTTGCTTGAATCGTTCTTGACATCTATATCGGATTCGAATTAATTTTTGACTTGCATCTTGCCTTGATTCTTGTACGCCTCTTATAGTTTATTTTTAATGCAGAGCAATGGATCCCAGGAACAGAGATGAGAATCCCTTGGATACACCACACGACGCTGTGGTTACTTATGTAGACGGAGTGACACTAGGGAATGGAGGACAATCATCTCAAGAAAATCAAACCGGCCAGCCTAATCCAAGGTTCCGGCGTGATGACATCCCACCTCCGCCATAGTTCACTCCACAGATGTCAGTTTTCCTGCCAGGGCAAGCCATGGACGGGCAACAGATATTTCAGATAATTTATGCCATGATGCAAGCCCAACAGCAGGTTCAACAAGAGGCTCAGCGTCACGAGGCAGAGTATTTGAGAACCAGCCTGGTATCCGCATTGGAGCAGTCAAACCCACCAGCTAGGCGACCAGCGACGTGATCTATTACTGATTTTTGCCAGCTCAAGCCTCGTACCTTTTCTGGCAAAGAGGGGCCAACTGAAGTTCACGAATGGTTCACGAACATAAAGCACCAGTTAGAAGCAGCTGAACTTCCAAGGGAGAAATGGATGACTGCGGTCAGGATACAGTTGACTGAAAATGCACATCATTGGTGGTTATCAGAAGAGAGGAGGCTCGGACAGGACCGAGTCACTTGGGAAGAGTTCTCCAGAATCTTCCAAGAGATGTATATTCCAGCAGTTGCACGGTCGGAGCTCAGAGACAAGTTCAACCGCCTTATCCAAGGCAATATGTCAGTGGAAGAATATAACGCAGAATTTATTCGTCTGAGTCACTTCGCCCCAACCTTGATTTCAACAGAGGAAGAGAAAGCTGAGAAGTTTTTTGACGGACTGAAGTTCGAGCTCCAGAGGTTGATTGGATCTGTTGCACCTACATCATATACCGACGTCCTTGCAGCAGCATGACGTATGGAGCGTGTTACTAGAAGTAAGTCAAATCTGAAGAGGCCAATCACATCAGCACTATCCAGGACATCACATGGGAATTCTGCAAAACGATCCCAGAGGAGTATGCCAGAGAGAACAGCACACAGGGCCATATCTCTCCCTACTTGTCACCACTGCGGCAAGGTAGGTCACATTGAGAGAGAATGTAGACGCAAGTTGGGACTATGCCTGGCTTGCGGATCCAACCAGCATCCAACCAGAGACTGTACTGAGCGCAGAGAGGGAGCACCGAGACTAGCTTTACCTGCACCAAGACCAGCTTATCCAGTAGTGGGAGCACCGCAGACAGGAGTTGGAGGAGTCAGACCACCAGCTCCAGGAGGAAATCAGCAGAGACCACCACTGGCACCACAGGCAGCTCTATTTCAGCAGGCTCAGCAGCAGAGAGGTCAGGCTCAGGGACGAGGACAGGCATTTGCATTGGCTGTTGAGGAGGAAGCTACCGCAGGAGAGGTTATCGCAGGTACTATTTTAGTAGCTTCATTACCAGCTGTAGCTTTATTTGATTCTGGAGCATCGCATTCATTTATAACAGCTAGCTTTGTAGCCACCCATAGAGTAGCTACCGCACCCCTTCCAAAGATAAAGAGAATTCTTACGGGAGGTGGAATTATCCCAGTTAGTGACGTCTGTAGATCATGTTCTGTAGTAGTCTGTGGAAGAGAGATGCGAGCTCAATTTCTGATCTTTTCCATGCCGGATTATGATATTGTACTTGGTATGGACTGGTTAAGTCAGTACCATGCGACTCTTGATTGCTGACTTGGACGGGTTATATTTAGACCGCTTGGACATCCAGAATTCGAGTTTCTTCGGGGAGTAGTAGAGCAAGGAGTTCAGCCTACTCTTAGGGTACTATCTGTAGAAGGGGAGACATGTTACCCAAGAGTCATATCAGAATTTGTGGATGTATTTCCTGATGATCTTCCAGGTTTACCGCCTGATCGAGAAATAGAATTCACAATAGACTTAACTCCAGGAGCAGAGCCTATCACTTCATCAGTATATCGGCTAGCACCTAAGGAGTTAGTGGAGTTGAAGGAACAAGTTGATGATCTTTTGGAGAAGGGTTTTATTCGGCCCAGTGTTTCACCTTGGGGAGCACCCATATTATTTGTACCAAAGAAGGATGGAACAGTACGGTTGTGCATTGACTATATGGCACTGAATGCTGTGACCATTAAGAACAGGTATCCCTTACCACGCATTGATGATCTATTCGATCAATTGAGTGGTGCTAGGGTATTCTCGAAGATTGACCTTAGATCCGGTTATCATCAGATTAAAGTAAGGAAGGAGGATATACCGAAGACAGCCTTCAGGACCAAGTATGGACATTATGAGTTCTTGGTAATGCCGTTTGGTTTAACCAACGCGCCAGCTGTGTTTATGAGTTTGATGAACAGAGTTTTTTTATCAGTACTTGGATAAATTTGTGTTTATGTTTACTGATGACATTCTAGTATATTCCAAGAGCCACGAAGAGCACGAGGAGCATCTCAGAATTGTGTTAGAGACATTGAGGCAGGAGAAGTTATATGCCAAACTCAGTAAGTGTGAGTTTTGTATGGATAAAGTGTCTTTCTTGGGACATATCATCTCAGGAGAAGGACTTTCAGTTGATCCGGAGAAGGTTGCTGCAATAGAAACTTGGCCAACACCCACATCAGTTGCAGAAGTGAGAAATTTTCTCGGACTTGCTGGATATTACTGGAGGTTTGTAGAAAATTTCTCAAGGATTGCGGAGCCTATGACGAAGTTGACACGTAAGGACCAGGAGTTTACATGGACGGAAGACTGCCAGAAGGCCTTTGAAGAATTGAAGAGAAGATTGACAACAACACCTGTTGTTTGTGGTATTAAACGAAAGAATGAAAGTGTATTTCAATGACGGGGTTTATAAGAGACCCGCGCCCTTTGGTTTACAAACAAACTTGTACAATGTAATCCTATACGAGGATGTGGGAGTACAATTTATTTAATCTGGGTATAAATTGCTATAGGTATCTGATCTGCGGTCGATCACTTTAGCCCTTGGACTACACGATGTTGAAGAAGTGCCGTGGAAGACAGGATGCAGCTTCGGAGGTTGCAAAGGAGGGTGGATGCGCGATGCTGAAGGTCGTCGCTCCCTGTTCCTTGCCCGAGCTCTGGATTCTTCTCTCTCTCTCTCTATCTCTCCTCCTTGATCTCTGGTTCGATGACCTTGTCCAATCTTTAAGTTTTTAGTTTTTTGACCTCTCTCCCTTTTCTCCTCTTTTTTCCTCCTTTTTTTTCTCCCCTTGATAGGGGTCTCTATTTATAGAGTTTTGGTGACAGTGACCACTCCGTCGGTGTAACAACCGAGGAGTGGACAGTACAGCACCCCTTTACACAACGGTTTAAAATAACCAATGCCTGCGTGTAAATGACCTTTTGAGTGAGCATGTGACGCGTGTCCAACTGAGGGGACAAAACGCGTATATCTGCTACGAAGATCACGGCGTAGAAGTCACGTAGGTAGGTATCCCTTGTGTAGCAGAGGTTGGCGTAAGAGCCAAGTGACTGTCACCTTGGCGTAGAAGCCAAAATAGGCATAGAAGCCGAACAGGCGTAGAAGCCGAATAGGCATAGAAGCCGAACAGGCATAGAAGCCGAATGGGCATAGAAGCCGAATGGTCGTAGAGACTGAGAGGGCGTTGGAAGCCGAGGGAGCACTGATCCTGAGCGGGCGTAGAAGCCACTGCGTACCGTGCCAAAGTGCTGATGTGGACGTCTTAGCTTAAATTACGGCTTTCGAAGATATAATCAAATCTTCTACAGAGATTTGCCATCATCTTGTGCATTAAATACGGAGACCTATTTTGAAGGTCTGCAGCCCTTCTGTGCATCCGTCGCAGAGACGTGCCTTGAGGGAAACTGTCACTGCTCTGTGTAATTAGACGTAGAGACGTGTCTCGAGCCCCGTATGAAGTGCAGCTTTTGACATGGCAGCGGTTTGTCTTACTGCGGAGCGTAAAACAGCTCATGTTTGCCTATGTAAAACAAGGCAGCGTATTCCCTTGTACGCGAAAGAGCGGTTTACGCTGGGGGGACTTTGGTAAACGACGGTTTGGTGATATTTTAACCAAATCCTCTGCATTAAATGTAGAGATCCGCCATCATACTGTGGGGTACGTCCCGAGGGGTCTGCCATCGTTTCCAGCCGTCGTCTGGGTAGCCGTGCAGCACTTTTTTGTCAGGAGTCAGAGGCCAGGTTCACCGCGTGACTTGACAGGTTCATTTCGGGGAAGACGAAGCGTTCCTCGTACGCATTAACGCTGCTTTGAGAGCGACTGAGTTTTACGCCATGGAGGCGATAAAGAACTCTGTTTATGCTGGGGCGGCCTGGACGTAGCGTACTTACGCGGATGGTCCTTTGAGCTCATATTTCACGCTGTATTTGGCGGAAGAGCTCTGTTGCATGTTCGACGGCTTTGGAGGCCTCTGCTTACGCTGCTCTGCATTAAGATGCCGCGTGGATCCTCCCAGCGTATTTTTCATACTTCTACAAGACCCCCTTCAAAGCTTTTAAATTCCTCAGAATTTGAAATGCTTTGAATGAAGCATGAATGGCCCCTCGTAACCCGAAACGTTTTTGAGTGGAGCATGGAAACGGTCAAGTTTGACGCGTTCTTTCAGGCCGGTCTTGATGGCGGATTTATTGGGGGTAGGTGTGACCTCGCTTGCCTATAAAAGGGCTGAGGAGTTAACCTGTTTCTTCCCACATTTCCTTTCACCATGCTGAGATGATCGCCGGAGTTCGTCGGGTCGACTTGAGAAAGAAGAAGACCATGTTCTTCCAGCATGTAAGAAGCCGAACAAGACGACGTCTTCGAGCAAGTGTCCATTGCAACGATGGATCATGGAAGGATATCTTAGCCTCCCTTGCTCGGGATAATCAGCAACTTTGTATGGCGTTGCACCAGGAGAGAGGAAGGGTCGTATTAGACCAGACCGCTTGCAGATGGCGCCTTCTCCCGTTGCCTCCGGTGACGAGAGTCAGATAGAATCGTTCTGTCCCGGCTTGAGCGGTGCACGGAGCTTGGGACCTGCAAAATCTATGCAAGCCCCAACTCTGTCGTCCTCCGCCGTCGACCACCGCCATGCCAGTCAGTTCTGCCGACTGACTGCTGGAGAAGATGGATAAAGAATTGAAGCCCATACGAGAATCTGTCAGAACAGCTTCTGGGCGATCTTCAGACGACGATGAGGAAACCCTTTGTAGAAGGGATTTCCCTCATATGTAATCACGGAAATGAAGAAAACCCCTGTAGACAGGATTTCCCTCATATGTAATTGTGATTTTAAATAAAGTCGTCTTTCTTCTCTGCATATGATCGTCTTTGCCATGCGTTGCTGTGAAGTCTGGATATGTGCAGCTTCGAGACGTCTGAATCTTTACGTCGACTGATAGAAAGAGTATTAGGCCCCGTCTTTTACGCCTAGCGAATAGTCCATAGAACGCCGCTGAGCGGCTTCGAACATTTAGAACTGTCCTGTTGCTAGGACTGAGGGACGGCGTAGAATTCTGAACTGTTGCTTCTCTGATGAGCAGGATCTTGTTCAGACTTCGTCTTCAAGAATGATCTCTCGAAACTCCCTTGGAACAGGGTCGAGGTTTTTGGCTGTCAAATTGAGTTGCCACCTTGATAGACGGGATGTTCAGACTGGAGTCTGGATGAACCTCCAATTTTGGACCCGAGAAGAGTAATTTCTCAATGTTTGAACTCTGTATGCTTCGGGTACTTGGGATGCTCTGGGTCAAGAACGAGTATCTTCTGTGTGAACTCTTTGCAATTGACCGCCTTGGGGACTGTTCGGATATGCAGAAAGTTATGGAGCGTGAAATCATCAGTCTGTAGCCTCTGAGCGTAAAAACACCATCGAGCGTGAAATCGTAGACTTATGGTTCTTGAGCGTGAATTCGTAGGTTTGTTGCCTCTCGAGCATAAAAGCTACCGAGCACAAAGGCATCCGGGCATAAATCGTAGACTTGTAGCTGTCGAACGTGAAGCCGTAGATCTGTTGCTGTCGAGCGTAGAAAAGCTCCTTTAGCGTAGAACTGTAGATCTGTAGCCTGTGAGCGTAAGAACACCATCGAGCGTGAAATCGTAGGCTTGTGGTTCCTGAGCGTGAAGTCATAGGTTTCTTGCCTCTCGAGCATAAAAGCTACCGAGCACAAAGGCATCCGGGCATAAACCGTAGACTTGTAGCTGTCGAACGTGAAGCCATAGATCTGTTGCTGTCGAGCGTAGAAAAGCTCCTTTAGCGTAGAAATGTAGATTTTTAGCTCCTGAAAAGAAAATTTCTTCGAGCGTGAGGTTTTGCGGATCTGTTGCTTCTGAGCGTAAACTGAGCGCCACCGAGCGTGAGATCGTCGATTTGGTATCTGCTGAGCGTAAAGTCGTAGGTTTGTGGCCTCTCGAGCATAAAAGCTACCGAGCACAAAGGCATCCGGGCGTAAAACCATAGACTTGCAGCTTGCGAGCGTAAAACCGTAGATCTGTTACCGTCGAGCGTAGAAAGCTCCTTTAGCGTAGAACCCGCTGAACCGTCTTGCACGAAAAAACCTTTCGAATTCGCTGACTGTCCGTTTTTCGAGGGTAGTGGGTTGACGTAGCATCCAATCATAACCAACTCTTAATTGCGAGATCCGGTTGGGGTCTCGAGGGGTTCGTCCGAGGATTCGAGGAGTCGACTCCGACCGTATATATACCCCAAGCTTTTGAGAGAAAGAGCTTTTTATCTGTCTTCTGCGAAAGAGGGCTTTCCTTCGTTCCTTCTCCGAGCACTTCGAGTCCTCAGAAATGGCGTCGAAACAAACTTCCTCCGCTAAGGGAAAGAGCGTAGGTTCTTCTTCTCGTTCTTCGGTACCGGCGAGAGATTCTTCGGTCGGGCAAGGTGAACCTCCTTCTGAGAGGAGTATCCCGCCGATGAGCAGTGCACCCGACTTTAGAGGTAGAGCTTTTTGGGGTGACAAACGACGAAAAATCCTTCGCACACGTTGAACGTGACCGCGCTAGGTCGTCTTCTGTGCTGATAGCCTCTTTTGAGGAAGATGACGCACGGAGATGTTTTCATCTTTTACGTCCACATTTCTAATGTGCCAGCGTAAAAACTCCATATTTTCGTAGTTCTGAGCATAAAAACTCTGGCTAACGAAAATTGGGGTATGTCGTAAATTGAATTTTTATGCTTGCGGAGGAGACTTCCGGCGTATAGAGACCAAATTTGCGCAATCTTGGCGTAAAGCACAGACTGTCGTTTCTTTGGTCCGCACTTTGTGCAGGATTTGCAATGACCTATTTTCCTTGCACCTTTGCAGTTGATTTGGGTGAGTCTCCGCTGGCTGAGGTGATGGGCTCCGCTGCCGGGATGCTGCACTCGAACTACCTGGAGGATCTGTCCCATGTGGCCTTTCCCATCTCTGGACCCCAGTATCCTGAGGGCAGGGGGTTTCTGATATCAGCCCAGGGTGAGCGAATACTGTTGAGCATGATCAATGGCGAACCCTTGACGCATGCCGACGGGGAGCAGTACATAAAGCCGGCTTTCCTCTTTGGGGATATGATCGATAAACAGTCCCAGACGAAGCCCAAGAGGGAGCCTTGGGTCTTCCCTGCCGGGAATTTGGTCTTGTATATGCCGACGATGCCGAGGGATTATCCTATCTCGGCTTTCTCCCATGCGACGCATCCTAGGAAGATGTCGTGGAAGCTGACTCATGATCTTCACGGGAAGCCTGGGAAGATCTTTCATATGAAAGGAACTGACCAGGGGTCGTTTGTCAGTCGCCCCTCCGGCGTTGTGACGCTGTTCCGGGGGCTGTGCCCGGGTAATGTCCCGAGTGAAGTTAGCTCGGTGATCCAGCCTGTCCAGTTGCCGACCTTCTGCAACGACTTCATGGGTCGAGGTGGGGTATATCCCAAGGAGAATCCTCGGTGCAACGGGTGGATCGCCCCAACGAACTCCCGATGGAGATGCCTAGTTGATTGGGCCTTGACGCACTTCCGAAGAGAGCTGGAGGACATTGGACTATATGCCGCCGTGAGTGCGACGAGTGTTGGGTTGCCTCCCAATGCTAATTTGTTCTTGGCACTGATGGAGCGGTATATTCTGCTCACCGGGACCTTCGTCACTCCACTGGGGGAGTTGGGATTGGCCCTCCATGAGATGGCAGTTGTCTCGAGACTGCCAATGGGGGATACCCCATATGAAGAGTATGTCCCCACCAACCGGGAGTTAGGGGATTCGGACCCTCGGGTGGCGGAAGTATATCAGGAGTTGATGTGTCAGTACTTCGCGTGCACCACTTTTTATGACGAGCCCTCTGATTTGGCCCATACCACTAGGTGGATGTCTTACCTCTTCTTCATTCGGGCTAGGGCTGCCAAGTCGGAGAAAGCCTCGGGGGGTAAGAATGAGCCCGTGAACTGCTTGGGCGTCCTTAGTGCCCAGGTTGTTGAGGCTCTTATGGAAGACGCCAAGGCTCCCGATCAGATTCTTGTTGAGGGGGTAGGAAAATACCCCGAAGGTACCAAGGCCCACAGTTATTTGAGATGCTGTCGCAGGCCTCTGTCTAAGGAAGCCCAGCTGGCTGGTTTCCTCTCCATATGGCTGCGTCGAGTGGTAGTGCCCGGTATCGCGTCCGCGGATCGTATTCACCGGAACATCCTGTGGCCCGCAGTGCGTCTGGTATTTGGGGCAAGACTGGGCCTGCTTCCTGCCATGGTGTGCCGTATTCAGGCTGGCTTGAGGGCCATGACCGATGGGTTGCTCGTCGATGAAGCTCGGCGTGAGAGTTTTCCCAGGGTGGAATTGCCATACCTGTATCTGATGGGATGGTTAATTCTCCACAACCCCCGGGTGATGTCTCCTGGTTCCGGTAGCAGCTCAGGGGGTATATTCCTGCTGAATTACAGGGATTCTACCTGGAATGTGAACACAGTTTTAGACTGTCGGTTAGTGTTGAACCTCAGCCATGGCTGGAAGATCCTCTGTACTCCCCCTCCGGTACATCGCAACCAATCCGGGGTGTGGCTTGAGGATTCAGGTGGAGAGAAGACCGTTCTTTCTCCGGAGGCTTTTAATTGGTTGGTCTGTATCAGACCATCCCATCTGCTGTATAGGAGCGAAGACTATTGCTTCTTCGAGCCCTACTTGCCTAGTCGATTTGCCAGGCAGTTCGGGTACGATCAGTTGCACGTGGGTAACGCCGTCACCAGCTTCAGGCCCAGGAGTGGACTCATTGATGGAGCTAGAGGGTGGCGATATTTTATCATGGGTTGCACAGGGGCAATTTTTATCGTGCCGGTTGTTACAACCTCCACGGAGCTGCGCATCCTTCATTCTTACGCCCAGTTTTATGTGGCGATTAACACCTTCCATCACGATTTCGACAGGCGTGGAAGCTTTAGAGTGTATTCTGCCAAGCCTGGGGGAAGAGTCGAAGTCCCCTCGGTTTCTTCTGACGAGGGCGAGGAGTCTGGTACTCCGGATGAGCCTCTGGTGTCGTTGCCGAGGTGTGCAGTGCCTGCACCGACGGGGGCTTTGGTAGTCTCTTCTGGGAAGCGACGGGCTTCTGTTCCGAAGGAAGCTTCCCTTCGTAAGAGGAGGAAGGAGACGGTTGCTCGTCCTCTCCGCATTCCTGGTATTGAGGCTCCCGTGAGTGAGCCGGCACCTCCCTGCATCAGGGATGAATCTTTGGCTGGAGGTTCCTCGCCTTTTAGAGAGGGACCTTCTACAGTTCCGGCTGGTGGCGCCGGAGAGTCTTCGCTAGAGGTTGCTGTCGCTACGGCTGCTTCAAGCAGTGGAGCGGGATTGCCCACGTGGCCGCTGCAGATGGGAGAATCTTTCCCGAGGTCAGCAGTGGGGGAAGTTGCTTCTGTGTCAGCGAGTGCGCTTAGCGAGACCCCGGCTGACGAACCTCGACCGCATCTTGGGGAAGGCTTGACCGAGCTTTTGGCGATGTCGGTCGGCCCACCTCTTTCTTCAGGTATGACAGGTCGCATCGCGTCATTAAGGCGTGGTTTAGCCACATCGGCTGCAGACGCGTCGTATATGCCGTTGGCTCCGGGTAAATGTCATTTTTTTTGTCTTCTCCTAGGAAGATTATCATTGTGTTGACATTTTTGCTTTTTTGTCCTCTTTTCAGGGGATGACGTCCACGGGGAATACGGCGTTGAAGCGCCTTCTGGCTCTGTTCCGGCTCCTAGCGATGACGTGGAGGCGCCTAATTCCGAGGCAGAAGTGTCTTCGGGGGCCAGCTCGCCTGGAGAGGTTTCGTCGTCTCAGGAGGGGGACGAACCTGTTATCGTGACTTCGCCTTCCGCGAGTATGCCGATGACTTCGATCGTTGGCGTCACACCTTTTTCGGCCGCGCCACCCGTCGAGGCGGCGGCGGTGGCTCCCTTGTCTGCAATTGTCCCTGGAGAGGGAGTTACTAGCATCGCGGCCACCCCGGGCGTTCAGTCGGGTCTAGTCGCGTTGACCGAGCAGCACACCAGCCTTGTCTACACCGGTTTAAAAACGATGGTACCGATGGTGTTGGCAAAGAATCTTGACTTCGAGCTCCTGAAGAAGACTTCTCAGCTTTCGATCGAGGTTGTCAGGGGGCTTGGCAATCCTGGAGTAGCTGATGCTCTGGAGGCGGTGGTTAATGGTTTAGAGCAACCCATTAACGAATATTTGCAGTGGGCTGAGGGCAGCCTTGATGCTGATGTCCAGGCTCGATACGACCTCATGGCTGAGCGGCTCGCTACAAAGCTTGAAAGCCTAGACAACTCTATCCAGAAGCACAAGCTGGAGATAGATAGGAGAAAAGCTGTTGTGGAAGAAGCTCTTGCTGTTGAGACGAAGTGTCGATCCGAGCATGAAGGGAATGCAGCGAGGGCCTCCAAGCTGAGGAAAAAACTTGCTCGGGCAGAGGAGTGGGCTTCCCAGTCGTTGGCAGGTTTAGAGGTAGCAGCTGGTCGACTGAGTGAAGCGCGACGGGATATGGACCGTGCGGAAGCTGCCCGTGCGGGCTGTCTTCGGGCAAGGGCTAATCTGATCCTTACGCATACCCCCGAGGCACGGCTGGAGCGGGCTCGCGTCGATGCCTTGGCCCTTAGGAATGAGAGGATAGCTGCACTGGAGCGGCAGATTCGTGGTCTGATTACTCCGCCATCTTGATGTATCTCTCCCTATGTAATTTCGCCTCCTTCTGGGAATGAATAAAAGCGACTCTTTTCTGACTGTTGTGGACCCGTCATTTCGGAATGTAAATGACAGTTTTTTAGGTGAGGGGGATATCAGAGGTAGTATGGACCTGATATACTCTCGATAAACCTCTTTAGCAGGATATATCTATTCAGAGGTCGTACAGACATGATAGGATATGACCTAACTAGTTTCTTTTCTTGGAGTAGTTTTGTCAGAATTGAGATTCTCGCTATGTTCCGCCTGGGCAGGGGGGAATTAAGCGTAGTATCTTTTCAGAAATTTGCCGTTGATGGGAGCAATTAATAGGTCCCCGTTAGGCTGGGCTATCCTGTAGGCGCCGTTCGAGAACGTTGTCTCGATCAAATAAGGGCCTTCCCACTTGGGCTGGAATTTGCCTTTACTTCTGTGAGTTAAAATCATCGGCCTTCTTACTGCTAGAACTAGCTCACCGACCTTGAACACCCTTTCCTTTACTTTATGGTTAAAAGCCCTGGAAATGCGTGCTTGGTAGAGCGCGATGCGCTGTTGAGCTTGGAGGCGTTTCTCGTCTAATCCTTCTAGCTCCTGAAGCCTTAAAAGGTCATTCTTTTCTTGAGTCAGCTCATTAGCCACGGCTATTCTGAGCGACGGGATCTGGATTTCAATGGGAAGAACTGCTTCGCTTTCGTAGACCAGCGAGAATGGGGTACAACCCGTCGGCGTTCGTACCGTCGTGCGGTATGCCCAGAGGCATTCGCCCAGCTTTTTATTCCAGTCTCTCTTGTTTGAAGAGACAAAATTCTTCAAGAGTTTGATAATGGTTTTGTTGAAAGCTTCCGCCAGACCATTAGCAGCTGGATAGTACGCCGTGGAGGCAACATTGTGTATCCGGTTTTTATCGCAAAACCGATGAAACGTTTGGCTGATGAACTGGGGCCCATTGTCGTGAATTATCCTCCGGGGTACCCCGAAGCGATAGATAACGTGATGTTTGATGAAGCTGACCACGTTGGATGCCTTTACCTCAGTGAGAGGGATTGCTTCGGCCCATTTGGAAAAGTAATCCGTGATGGCCAGTATGAACTGGTGACCCCTGGAAGAAGACGGGTGAATAGGACCGATGATATCCATTCCCCATGCTTCGAAAGGCCAGGATGCGACCGTAGGATGTAGATGTTCCGATGGTTGATGTATGAAGTCTGCATGAACCTGACAGGCTCTGCAATGCTTTGCATACTGTATTGCATCTGCGATCATGGTCGGCCAGTAATAGCCCATTCTCCTGATGCGATCCTGTAGCTTAGGCCCGGGTTGATGCGCTCCGCATACGCCGTCGTGAGCTTCACGGATAAT
Source organism: Iris macrosiphon (assembly GCA_036927795.1). NCBI lineage: Eukaryota > Viridiplantae > Streptophyta > Magnoliopsida > Asparagales > Iridaceae > Iris > Iris macrosiphon. Next base: position 34,363 of record JAYESA010000350.1, read on the forward strand.
CTGCTGTGCTTCGGCGCCAGAGAGACACCTCAACAGCAGTCCGTCGTAGGTCCGGCGATACAGGCATTGTGAAGATGCATCGAAGTAGAAGCGTAGCGATCGTCTCTTGACGGATACTGCTTCCTTGGGGTCCTCTGGTAAGATTCTGTATGCCACGAAATCTATGAAAGGACTTGTCCAATCTCTTGTAGGAGGATCGGTGTTTACAGCGTAGCTGCGTTCTATGTGACAGCTGTTCTTCACACAGAATAAATCTCTGTTAAGAAGGATTACCGAATCTTGCCTTCTTATAGGAGTAGCTAAGTCTGCAGCTAGGCTGGCCAGGGCATCAGCTTCCAGATTCTGAGATCGAGGTACGTGCTCTAGGAAGAACCCTTTGAACGTCATGGCTATCTCGATTGTCGTCCGGTGATAGGGGATGAGGTCTGGATTACGGACTTCGTATATTCCCCTGACTTGATTGACGATGAGCAGAGAATCACCGAAAGCTTCCAGGGATTCTACCCCTAGTTCTGTAGCAACTTGGAGCCTAATTAGTAGAGCGTTGTATTCTGCCACGTTGTTGGAGCAGGGCTCGCTAAGAGAGTATGCTCGGTAGATGACGAGTTGATCCGGGGTAACTAGGACGACTCCCACTCCTGAAACGACGTTTCCTTTAGGACCGATTCTGGAGGCGCCATCAAAGAACAGTTGCCATACGTCACTTTTTCTTGCGAAGTTATATTCTGCAACCTCATCAGGGATGTCTTCGTATAGTTTGGAGGTCTCCGGGATCGGATGAGCCGTTAGGATGTCGGCCAGTGCTTGGCCTTTGATGGACTTCTGTGGGATGTATACCATGTCATATGGTGTTAGCAGCATCGCCCAAGTTGCGAGTCGGGAGTTGAGGGCACTTGGCTTGCTCATCAGCACTCGGAGAGGGTTGATCCTGGAGATGATATGAATAGTCTGGCCGGTGACATAGTGCCGCATTTTCTGGACAGCGAACATCAGAGCCAAGCATTCCTTCTCCACTGGGTTGTACCGGTGCTCGGCCCCGACCATCATCCTGCTGAGATAGTAGATAGCCTGTTCATGACCCGCATCATTTTTCTGTGCGAGGAGAGCTCCTAGCGAATGATCCATTGCCCGAACGTACAGCAAGAACGGTTTTCCCATGACGGGAGGCACCAGAACTGGCGGACTGGTTAGGTAGTATTTGATATCCCCGAACGCTTGCTGACAGGTTTCGTCCCATATGAAGGATACACCTTTCTTCATGAGATGAGAGAAGGGATGACATCTCCCCGAGAGGTTGGATATGAATCGCCGGATATAAGCCAGACGTCCTTGGAACCCCCTGAGTTCCCTCAGATTATGGGACGGTCGCATTGCCGTGATCGCTTGGACTTTGTCGGAGTCTACTTCGATGCCTTTGGTGGTAATGACAAATCCCAGGAATTTGCCACTGGATACACCCAGAAAGGACTTTGTAGGGTTCATCTTGAGTTGATGCTGGCGCATTAATTCGAATACCGCCCTCAGGTCTCGGGTGTGATCACCTTTGAGGCAACTTTTGACAGCTATGTCGTCTACGTAATATTCCACTGTTTTGCGTAAATGCCCACGGAATATGTTACTCATAGCCCGTTGGTACGTAGCCCCAGCGTTCTTTAATCCGAAGGGCATGACCGTATAGCAATATACCCCCAGTGGTGTCCGAAAGGCAGTGTGCCTCTCGTCTTCAGGATGTATCTTGATCTGATTGTATCCTGAGAACCCGTCCATAAAAGACATGCGTTCGAAGCCGCAGGTGTTGTCGATCATGATATCCGTGATGGGAAGAGGGAATTCATCTTTGGGGCAGGCCGCATTCAGATCTCGGTAGTCGATGCAGATACGTACCTTCCCATTTTTCTTCATGACTGGGACCACGTTAGTGACCCAGTCGGGGTGTTGTTCCTCCCGGATGAAACCGCAGGTTATCAACTTCTTGACTTCAGCCTCGATGGCGTCCATCATATCGGGGCGGAACCGTCGTTGGTGCTGCTTTACCGGCTTCGAATCGGTCAATATATTGAGCTTATGAGTAGCTACCTTCGGGTCTAGGCCTGGCATGTCCTCATAATCCCACGCAAAGACGTCAATATATTCCTTTATCAGCTGTATAACTTCTTCCCTTTCAGGTGGGGGAAGATTGTTACTGACAAATATTGGCTTTGGTGAGAGCTCACCCCCAACATTGATCTGGATGACTTCGTCCTTGGTGGGAGGTTCCCTCTGCTCGAAGCGGAATTCCCACTGCGTATCCATCTGTTGAGCCCAGGGGTCATCCTCGAATGGCTCCGTATCCTGCTCCTCGACTTCTGAGGGATTTGTCATTACCATATTCACTGATAGTGCTTGTTTGAGAGCATCTGGCGAGTTGGAGGGCGATGAGCTGTTCTGGGAGGAGGAAAAGGGGTCCTCTTTTGGCTCGGAAGTCGCGAGGGAGGTGGCATACCCTAACCCGAGACGAGTTTGTCGATTTTGGGGGTTGCCGCACGGCGGCGTCCGTCTACCTCTTCCGTAGTTGAGGCCTGGCTTCCGTTTCAAGTCGTAGCCCATGTTTTGCATGATCTTTAGCGCTTGCGGGCTATAACGGTGAATCTGTATTTTCCCGGTGTCGTCATCGAAGGGATCTTCTTGAGCAGTCTGTTGATTCCGTCTGTGACCGAAGACTATTGAGTGCTGACTGCTGCCGATAGGCGGGACGATGAAGATAGAATCCTCATGTGGCCCGTATGTCGTGACGACGTTGGATGGTGATGCTACTTCCCAGACATATGGGCGGTAGAAGCTTATAGCTTTCAAGAATTTTTGTGCTATGGGTTCTACCTCGTCATGTGGAGTGGGTCCTTGTTATGGAGCTCGAGCATAAATATACTGGAAAAGAGGATGTTTATTATCATCTGGAATTTCACTCCTGGTCGCCTTTACACCAGTCGACTGCCTGTTGCGTCGAAGGTTGGTGACCAAGGGTGGAGGCTTTCGGTTCAAAGTGATCACTAGAGGATCACCCCCTTCTCCCGTCTTGGTCTTGTCCAGGTGGATAGCCAAAGGTTCTATGGCTTTCGGACGAGTGGTTTGTCCTTTCACTTTGATGGACAGCGGCAGTGTGGCAGAGGGCTCTTCTGGCTCCCGGTGGGATTCCTCCTTTGCCTCGCCCGACCCTTCTTCCACGTGGTTCTGTGAGTACAACACGGCATCGGAGTAGTACGACTCTATTCCTTTGAACGGGTTTAGGTCAGCTACCTCCGTCTGTACTGTTCCTTGTGCGTCTACATATTTAAGGCATTGATGTAGGGTTGAAGGAATGATGTTGTGGTCGTGAATCCACGGTCTCCCTAGCAAAATGTTGTAGGATACCTCTGAATCGATGACGTAACATGTGGCCACCGATCTAAGGTTGCCGATCTGGATTCTCAAGCGAATTTTCCCCAATGGCTTACTTTTTCCAGCGTTGAAACCCACGATTGTAGTGGTAGTGTAAGCCAGTTCGCTGGTAGGAATTCTCAGTGGCCTGAGCAGACCGTGAGGGATGATGCTGATCGACGATCCCGGATCTATGTGAATCCGGTCGACTTCTATGGAACCGACGTACCCGGTGTAATAGAGGGGCCTGTTATGTCTGTTATGTTTCAACAACATGTCGTCTTGAGTGAAAGTGATATTTGGGACCACCTCCATTACGCTGTGGCACTGAGGACATGCCACTGGTTCCTCGTCGGGGGACTTGAGTTGGGTCAAGTACGCCTCTGCCTGCATCAGCGCTTTACTCAGGGCTAGACGAGTGTCAGGGGAGAGCCTGAGTAGCTCAAAGATGGACAATCTGGCTGGCGTATTGGCTAGTTAGGCCAGGATGTCAAATTTGTATGGCTTCTCTAAACCTTTGCTTGGAATGTTTTTCACAGGTTTGTCGAAGCGTATTTCTTTCTGCTTTTCCTTTTCCGCCGGAGTAGGTTTCGCAGGGCTGACGTTTGGCACGACGGGACCTTGCTCTGAAGGTTTGGTAGCTGGAACGTCAGCTGGTGCGCCTTCCTGATTTGCTCCGTTGTCGTCGAGGTAGGCCCTCCCTGAACGGGTTGCGACAAGTACCTCGTCTTCGTCTGATGCAGAAGAAGTTGTGATCATGTGGCATGATCTGTATTTGGGACTCTTCTTGGAGGTAGGCTTGGTTGCCTTGGTCTCCCTCTCGAGCTCTGGCACCAAATCCGGGTGAACCCACATAATCTCGCCCTGCCGGGTAGTTAGGGGCACCAGGTTGTGATTTTGACCCCTAGCCGGGGGGCGGTTAACGATGTTCATCGTTGCCCGGGATATAGGTGCAACACCATTAGGGACCTTTTGGGGGGACAGATTGCCAAACTGCAGAGAGATCATGTTGGCCGCGACCGTCTTTTCGGTGCTGTGCAGAGTGATGGCCTTAGCATCAATTAATCCCTGGATCTTCCGTTTTAATACATAGCACGCCTTTGTCGGGTGGTGTACGTATCTGTGGAAGACGCAGTATTTGGGGTCGTTGGTATTGCCAACCTCCTGGGGCTGCCTTAGCTCCGGGAGGGTGATCTTGCCACTTTTGACGAGACACTCAAAGATACTTGGGATATCGTCGTCGTCGAAAGAGTAGACTTCGACGGGCCTAGAAGTCCCGGGTTTTGCTTGCGTGGTTGCCGCAATCTTTGGTCTGGCCGTGTTGATTGTCAGGGCTTCTTTCCCTTTGGGACCACGAGGATGGTCACTGCTGGGAGACGACCTCTTGCCTCTGTTAGAGGCGGAGATCATGATGCCATTGTCGCATGCCTTGCGACTGTTGTTTTCGGCGGCTACTGCCGAGATGATGAACGAGGGCCAATCATGGAACTGATATGGTCCTGTGAACACCGAGACCACGGGAAGGAGATTTTTCTTGAAAATGTCCACCAATGCAGAGTCTGGAACTCCTGGAGGCATCTGTAAGGTGGCCTGACGAAAGCGTTCGATGAAGATGCGAACGTCCTCCTTTTCCTTCTGTTTGTCTTCGATGAGGGAGGACATAGACATGTCCATTCCTCCCTCGTAGAATCGTGTGAAGAATAGAGCTTTGAAGTCCTCGAAGGAAGTAATGCAGTTGTCCGCCAAGCTACGGTACCACTGATAGGCTACTCCTGAGAGACAGCCTTTGAACACCCGAGTGAGGAGGGCATCGTTCCCTTGTAGCAACACCGTCATCATACTGAAATAGTTCATGTACTGACTTGGTGATGTTTTTCCCTCGAACAGAGCCATAGTCTGTGGTTTGTATCTCGGAGGAAAAGGGACCTCCTCCCAGACAGCTGGGTAGGGCTGGTTGATTCCCAGTTTCTTGAGGTGATCTTTGTGCTTCAAGGCGTCGAACTGGGCTTTCAACTCTCGCACTGCCTGCATCGGATTCTAAGTCGAAAGCGGGGCTACTGAGTGGTGCGGAGTCAGTTGTATTGTAGCTCCAGCGGGAGGTAGAGCATTTTCTGGGTGAGGAAGCGCAGGAACTGTTGACTCTTGATCCAGCGTAGGCTCTTGGCTTGGGTTGGATGGTGGTGAGTCCACCCCCACGCGTATCTGAGTTGGCGGGACCGACGCTTGAGCCATGGTAGTTGCGTGCTGAGCGAGCATCATCTGGTACATGTTTTCCATTACGGATTGCATTTGTTTCAGAGATGTCTCCAGTATAGTGATGCATTCCGCGTTCCCTGATGGTGAAGCTTCCTCGCGCTCATCTCCAATGGCGTAAGCTCCCATTTCCCTGGGGGTTATTGAGGGATTAGTATAGGTCGTTATAGAAGTCGACTCCATACTTTCTGCCTCTGATTCGGGAACTTGGCGACCTTCGGCGTCGGAATCAGAAGAAGATGACGCTGGTTGTTGTGACCTTGCGCGAGTGTTTTGGAACACCCCGGCTTCAACGTCTCCGAGGGGCTTACTAAACCTCCTTCGGCTCGGAGGTCTAGAAGGATGACGTCTTGAGCTCAACCCTCCTCTAGGTATGTGTGAAGCCATGTTCACAGACGCATGCGCGGGTTTCCCTTCCTGGAAAGACAGCGAGTAGCTCAACCGGTCGAAGACCGATCGTTTTGCCTTGGAGCAGCAGCAATTAATCACAACTTTATGACTATTACAATAGTGTTCGCCAGGAGGCAAAATAGACATGTTGGAAGGTCCCCTTTCTTTACGCTTCCTGATTAGATACTTGCGTAGGTCAGGAGGTTTTCTTTCTGCCGTCTGAGTTTGTTTTACGCCGAGGGACCGTGCTGTAATGCCCCGTTCCCCCTACTCGGGGAGCACGGCCAAGAAATACTTACGACCGTCTGAACGGGACAGATTGAATTAAGATCCTTTCCTCGTTATGGATTGGTTTCTTCGGAATCAGGTCCCATATATAATGGATTATGCCTCGAGGATGGACTCGGCGGCAGAGTCGAGAGGGGCCTTTCCGTTGCGTTGGTTTCTTGTCCGTTTTCGTGCCGCTTGGTTGCTTTCTTGTTGGTTTTATGACTTGCGTTTTCTTGAACGGTTTCAATGGATTTCATTGCTTTCGTTCTTAGGATTTCGCATTTCGTATCGAGCCTTGGAGACCGAAGCAGGAGGTATTGATCATCCGTTGGTGCGTGCAGGTGATCGTGTAGACGACGCACGAGCGGAGTCTCAGAGATCTCTCATTCTTCTTCCTATTCAACCAACTTGTGAGTGGCTCTATTTCGATAAGCACCTTCTTTCCAAGGGCTCCGTTCATAATAAAATTGACTCAGTTGTGCATTCAATCAAACGATACCAATTAAGTAACAAGTTGGATAACAAGATAAGATAAGAAGTAGGCTTGGAACACCCATTGCTTGTCATACAAAACCTTGCATAAATTCATTGATGCATGCATGTTCGTTGGGTGTTTAATGGGTTGGTATTTATTGATAGTTCAAAGTGTTCTTCTATAAACTGCTGCATGTTATTTTATATAACTTGTTGGTTGATTGTGATAGTACAGTAAAGCAGTTTCGTACATGATGTTCTTTAAATCGCTAGTAAGTAAATCTATGAAGTTCGGTTCATAGAAATGGTCATGGGAATTCTTGTGCACAAGGGATCCAGGTTCCTGCGAACGGTTACCGGGGCACCGGGCCGTTTCGACCCGGGCGGAATCTACTTTCTTAGTCGTGCTAAAATGAGTTAGCACAGGGAGCAGGGAATTGTAGCGGGGCTAGCTACCCGCGCTGCAAGCGTCGCCGCCAGCCCAGACTAAACCCATGATGGCTCCTAAACAACAAAGAAAGATATTGTGTATATTTAAACTGTGCAGACTAACTATGTCTTCGTGATAGGGAAGGCTATGGTAAGTTGTACAGGTGGTTCAGACGGTACAGGTAAAGTCACCGAACGGTGGCATGTGGAGTTATGTTATTTTGTTCTTGCATACCTGCTAAATGAAATCTGAACTAGGCAAGAATAGAAACCCACCTAAGCACATAATTGTAGCATACTCATTAGAACTCATCTCATGAGCTTGGTAAAGTTGAGCAGCTAGCCTTCACCAGTACTTTTCGAAGTACTGACCCTCGTTGTAGCAGGTTCCCCGGCGCAAGGCAACGCGGCGAGGAGCTGAAGTTCTCTCCAGACTTTTGGGATCCTTGGCGGTTCGTGGCCAAGACTTTTGGAGGCTCAAGCTAGAAGCCTTTCACTCTCTCCGTTGCTGAATATCGCTAAGGCGATGGTGCTTACTCGCACCCAAGGTATTTTGTGTTTTTGAATCTATGTAAAGGGACATAATGTGTTTTTGAATCTATGTAAAGGGACATAATGTATGGATCGGCTATCTCATTTTGCGTTGGGGCTATCTCATTTTACCTTGGGTGCTTACTCGCACCCAAGGTATTTTGTGTTTTTGAATCTATGTAAAGGGACATAATGTATGGATCGGCTATCTCATTTTGCGTCCAAGTTTGTAAGCCCGTGGGGCATTTTATACTTTTGAGTCAAGCGATGTAAAAAGATGTTCATTATGAATAAAAGAGAAACTTTTCTATGCCTCAACCTTGTGTTATCTTATATGTCTACTCTGTTGCATTGTTCTAAAGAATATCCTTATGCCTAAGGCCTTGTGCACGCGCGCCCTACGCGTGCACGGCATCACGCCCGGGGGATGATTATCGATTAGCCGAAATCGGGGCATGACATATTGGTATCAGAGCATGCTTCAGATCCTTTGATCTCACAAAGAAAGTTTCTAAAGAGGACCTTATTCCTTCCGAGTAGACCCTTGAATTCGCTTGGCCAAAATGAGATATGTTCCATACAGTGAGTCCATAATATACCTTGAGACTAATACAAGTTACTTTCCTTTCAAGGAACGACTTCCGAGCCGGGTGCACAAGCGCAGATGGTGGCGCAAGTGCAAGCGAGTAGTTCAGGCACCTCGGGCAGCTCTGGGAGTCCAGCTGCCGCACCCTCTGCTGATCCGTTCGAGCGAATGATGCGTTTGATGGAGACGCAGCAGAAACAAGCTGAACTACGGCAGAGTCAGTTCGAGTCACGGATTGAGGCTCAATTCGTGGCGCAGCGATCACAGGCGGATACACAGCAGAAGCAGATGAATAGTCTGCAAACAATGGTGACGAATATGGTCGCCAACAATCATTCTGCATCCGCCCCCGCAACCGTGCCTATAGTTGCTGAAGCCACCGGACCGCAGAATTCCCAGGGTACCTTACCCTCAGGCGAGAATGGGTCAATCGTGTCGATATCAGAATTTAAGAAGATGTGCCGTGCTACGTTTAAAGGCACCGAGGACCCTTCCTTAGCGATGGACTGGCTGGTCGAGTTGGAGGACCACTTTGAAGCGCTGTGCCTAGACGAGACCAAGAAAGTGGCGTGTGCCCAGCTTCAGCTCCGACAAAATGCACATGATTGGTGGGATGTGCACAAGCAAGCTATTTTGAGTGAAGGTGGCACAACGGCTATCTCCTGGTCCGTGTTTCGCAAGGCCTTCGTGGAGGAATACCTTCCACCCGCCGTCCGTCGCGAAAAGGAAGACGAGTTTGCGCTACTGAAGTAGGGAGACATGACGGTGCGTCAATACGCTTCAGAGTTCAACCAACTTGCAAAATTTGCCAAGTCTCAGCTCGCTGATGCCGAAAGTCGTGCACGAAAGTTCGAGCTCGGACTACGACCTTCTATCCGTGCTCACGTCGTAGTGACTCAATATCGTACCATGCGGGAGTCCTTGAATCATGCACTGTCCCTAGAGTCGCAGTATCCTCCAGTTCGCACCGGCGCTGTGCAAAATTACAATCACAAGCGTCCTGCCAACACAGGAGAAAATAATGCGCATAAGCGCCACAACAACAACGGCGGCTCCCAAGACTCGAATCAAGGAAGGAGGCAAGGACAAAATTGTGCCTACTGCCACAAGCCAGGATACCACGTCAGCGAATGTCGCGCGAGCAAAGGAGGATGTTTCAATTGTGGCAAGATGGGCCACATTGCTCGTAATTGTCCAACCCGTTCCAACGATCCATCTTCACACCGTCCGCAGCAGAATAATGACTCAGCTCAGGGTCAGGGGCAAACTCAACGAGCGAACCAGGCACCGCAAAATGCTCAGGGACGAGTCTATGCTTTGACTCGGGATGAGGCACTTGCATCGAACACGACGGTGTCAGGTATATTACTTTTTAATAATGTACCTGCTCGAGTATTGTTTGATTCTGGTACAACACATAGCTTCATTGCGACGGATTTTGCCGCCGAACACACATTACCTATGATACCGCTAGGCTTAAACCTAAGTGTTAGTACTCCTTCGGGCGTAGATTTATCGGCTCGCTTAGTCTGTCGTGAAGGTAACATTTGCATCGGGGGACAAAAATTGTCATTAGATGCGATAGTTCTAGACATAAGGGACTACGATCTTATTCTGGGGATGGATTGGCTCGGCGCTTGTTCAGCTACAATCGACTGTGCGAAAAAGGAAGTCGTGTTTCGTTTGCCCGGCGAGATCGAGTTTCTCTTCACGTGCAGTCCTGAGTCGAAAGCGTCGAATACCTGCATGGTGATCTCAGCAATATCTGCTCAACGGATGATTCACTCCGGCTGCGAAGGGTACTTAGCGTCCGTTCGAGACACTCGGCAAGATTGCGCAAACGTTGAGTCTATTCCCGTTGTGGCAGATTTTCCTGATGTGTTTCCCGACGAGTTGCCAGGCATGCCGCCCGATCGAGAGATAGAGTTCACTATAGACACATTCCCAGAAACTCGACCAATTTCCAAGACGCCGTATCGAATGGCCCCGGCAGAATTGAAGGAGCTTAAAGTACAGTTGCAAGACTTGCTAGATCGAGGATACATTCGGCCTAGTGTATCTCCGTGGGGTGCGCCTGTACTATTCGTAAAGAAAAAGGATGGCTCGTTGCGGCTCTGCATCGACTATCGAGAATTGAATAAAGCAACCATTCGTAACCAGTATCCTCTTCCAAGAATAGACGATCTTTTCGATCAGTTGCAAGCTGCCACGGTATTCTCTAAAATCGACCTACGTTCGGGCTATCACCAACTAAAGATCAAGCCAGACGATGTGCCAAAGTCAGCTTTTCGAACTCGCTATGGCCATTATGAGTTTCTGGTGATGCCGTTCGGACTAACCAATGCACCCGCTGCCTTTATGAGTTTAATGAACCTTGTGTTCCGGCCCTATCTCGATAAGTTTGTAGTAGTATTCATCGATGATATCTTGGTGTATTCAAAGAGTGAGGAAGAACATGCAGAGCACTTGCGGACCGTACTACAAACTCTTCGGGACAACCAGCTATATGCTAAACTGAGTAAGTGTGAATTCTGGCTAAGTAGTGTATCTTTCCTCGGGCACATCATTTCTGCGGGAGGCATCTCAGTTGATCCGAAGAAGGTGGAGGCCATTGTCGAGTGGAAGCGACCTGCATCCGTTAGCGAGATTCGAAGCTTCCTCGGGCTAGCGGGCTACTACAGACGGTTCGTGAAGGATTTTTCCAAACTTGCACTACCTCTGACTCGCCTCACACAAAAGGGAGTCGCATTTGAGTGGTCCGCCGACTGCGAAGCTTCGTTTAAAGAGTTAAAGCATCGCCTCACCTCTGCCCCGTTACTTGCACTACCAGACGAGATCTCGGGATTCCAAATATTTAGCGACGCGTCCGAGCAAGGCTTGGGGTGTGTACTTATGCAGCGAGATCGAGTGATAGCCTATGCCTCCAGGCAACTAAAGAAGCACGAGAAAAATTATCCTACACACGACCTGGAGTTAGCGGCAATTGTCTTTGGCCTGAAATTGTGGCGACACTACCTTTATGGAGTGCCTTGCCGAATTTATACTGATCACAAGAGCTTGAAGTACCTATTCACCCAGACGGACCTCAACCTTCGTCAGCGCCGTTGGCTAGAATTGATAAAAGATTACGACTTGACGATAGACTACACGCTTGGAAAAGGGAACGTTGTAGCGGATGCTTTGAGTCGGATCTTCGTTGGATCTCTGTCAGTCGATCGCAGGTTACGAAGGGACTTAGAAGAGATGGGCATCGAACTCCGAATTCGATATCGTGGCGCGCGGGTCGCTCAAATGCGATTCGTACCCAACCTAATGGAGCGGGTCACATCTACTCAGAAAGATGACCCTTTCCTAAGGAAGATGCACGAGCAGATTCTAGCGGGGAAGGCGAAGGACTTTGCAGTAGATGAAAATGGAGCGTTGCGGGTGAAAGGAAGGCTATGCGTCTCCGATGATTCAGAACTTAGAAAGGAGATCATTGCGGAAGCTCATTACGCAGCCTATATGATCCATCCCGGGAGCACGAAGATGTATAAGAACCTCTGAACGACCTTCTGGTGGCACGGCATGAAGAAAGATGTTGCACTCTTTGTGTCCCAATGCATAACCTGTCAAAGGGTGAAAGCAGAGCATCAGAGGCCGGGCGGGGAGATGCAAAATCTTGCTATCCCGGAATGGAAGTGGGAGCACATCTGCATGGATTTTATTGTTGGCCTGCCAAGGACGCAACGGGGGAACGACGCAATCTGGGTTATCGTCGACCGGTTAACCAAGTCTGCACACTTCATTGCCATCAAAAGTACTTGGAGCGCCGATCGCCTCGCCCAGACCTACCTTGACGAGATAGTCCGGCTGCACGGAGTGCCAGTTTCTATAGTATCAGATCGAGACGGGCGATTCATCTCGCGTTTCTGGGAGAGCCTTCAGTTGGCGATGGGGACCAAGTTGAAGTTCAGCTCAGCCTATCATCCACAAACCGATGGTCAGACGGAACGAGTGAATCAGATACTAGAAGACATGTTGCGCCTCTGCGTGATCGATTCGAAGTCAAGTTGGGACGTCTACCTGCCGCTGGCCGAATTTGCATACAACAACAGTTATCAGTCCAGCATCGAGATGGCTCCGTACGAGGCTTTGTATGGGCGGAAGTGTAGGTCACCAATCTGCTGGGACGAAGTCGGAGAACGGCAAATCCTTGGGCCGGAGCTGGTTGAACAAACCGTCCAAAAGGTTCGGTTGATTCGTGAACGGTTGAAGACAGCACAAAGCCGACAAAAGAGTTATGCCGATGCTCGACGTCGCCCCCTTGAATTCTTTGAAGGGGACCATGTGTTCTTGAAAGTCTCGCCTATGCGCGGAGTCATGCGGTTCAGAGTAAAAGGAAAGCTAAGTCCGAGATTTATTGGACCGTTTGAAGTTCTCAAAAAGGTTACTCCGGTCGCCTATCAAGTTGCTTTGCCGCCTGCCCTATCAGAAGTACACGATATTTTTCACGTTTCCCAGCTGAGAAAGTTTGTACACGACCTGAACCACATAGTCGACTTGGGGCAGTTGAATCTGCAAGCGGACTTGTCGTACGCGGCGGAGCCTGTCCAAGTTTTGGATCGTAAAGAGAAGCAGTTGCGGAACCGAACCGTCTCGCTAGTGCACGTCCTGTGGCGGAACCACTCGGTCGAGGAGTCGACCTGGGAACTTGAAGCTGATATGAGGGAAAGGTTCCCCTCATTATTCCTTAGTGGTAGGTTCTATTCCTAAGTTTCGGGACGAAACTTTCTTTTGGATGGTTATGATGTAATGCCCCGTTCCCCCTACTCGGGGAGCGCGGCCAAGAAATACTTACGACCGTCCGAACGGGACAGATTGAATTAAGATCCTTTCCTTGTTATGGATTGGTTTCTTCGAAATCAGGTCCCATATACAATGGATTGTGCCTCGAGGATGGACTCGGCGGCAGAGTCGAGAGGGGCCTTTCCGTTGCGTTGGTTTCTTGTCCGTTTTCGTGCCGCTTGGTTGCTTTCTTGTTGGTTTTATGACTTGCGTTTTCTTGAACGGTTTCAATGGATTTCATTGCTTTCATTCTTAGGATTTCGTATTTCGTATCGAGCCTTGGAGACCGAAGCAGGAGGTATTGATCATCCGTTGGTGCGTGCAGGTGATCGTGTAGACGACGCGCGAGCGGAGTCTTAGAGATCTCTCCTTCTTCTTCCTATTCAACCAACTTGTGAGTGGCTCTATTTCGATAAGCACCTTCTTTCCAAGGGCTCCGTTCATAATAAAATTGACTCAGTTGTGCATTCAATCAAATGATACCAATTAAGTAACAAGTTGGATAACAAGATAAGATAAGAAGTAGGCTTGGAACACCCATTGCTTGTCATACAAAACCTTGCATAAATTCATTGATGCATGCATGTTCGTTGGGTGTTTAATGGGTTGGTATTTATTGATAGTTCAAAGTGTTCTTCTATAAACTGCTGCATGTTATTTCATATAACTTGTTGGTTGATTGTGAAAGTACAGTAAAGCAGTTTCGTACATGATGTTCTTTAAATCGCTAGTAAGTAAATCTATGAAGTTCGGTTCATAGAAATGGTCATGGGAATTCTTGTACACAAGGGATCCAGGTTCCTGCGAACGGTTACCGGGGCACCGGGCCGTTTCAACCCGGGCGGAATCTACTTTCTTAGTCGTGCTAAAATGAGTTAGCACAGGGAGCGGGGAATTGTAGCGGGGCTAGCTACCCGCGCTGCAAGCGTCGCCGCCAGCCCAGACTAAACCCATGATGGCTCCTAAACAACAAAGAAAGATATTGTGTATATTTAAACTGTGCAGACTAACTATGTCTTCGTGACAGGGAAGGCTATGGTAAGTTGTACAGGTGGTTCAGACGGTACAGGTAAAGTCACCGAACGGTGGCATGTGGAGTTATGTTATTTTGTTCTTGCATACCTGCTAAATGAAATCTGAACTAGACAAGAATAGAAACCCACCTAAGCATATAATTGTAGCATACTCATTAGAACTCATCTCATGAGCTTGGTAAAGTTGAGCAGCTAGCCTTCACCAGTACTTTTCGAAGTACTGACCCTCGTTGTAGCAGGTTCCCCGGCGCAAGGCAACGCGGCGAGGAGCTGAAGTTCTCTCCGGACTTTTGGGATCCTTGGCGGTTCGTGGCCAAGACTTTTGGAGGCTCAAGCTAGAAGCCTTTCACTCTCTCCGTTGCTGAATATCGCTAAGGCGATGGTGCTTACTCGCACCCAAGGTGTTTTATGTTTTTGAATCTATGTAAAAGGACATAATGTATGGATCGGCTATCTCATTTTGCGTCCAAGTTTGTAAGCCCGTGGGGCATTTTATATTTTTGAGTCAAGCGATGTAAAAAGATGTTCATTATGAATAAAAGAGAAACTTTTCTATGCCTCAACCTTGTGTTATCTTATATGTCTACTCTGTTGCATTGTTCTAAAGAATATCCTTATGCCTAAGGCCTTGTGCACGCGCGCCCTACGCGTGCACGGCATCACGCCCGGGGGACGATTATCGATTAGCCGAAATCGGGGCATAACACGTGCCTGGCGTAATCTGGAGGTTCGCTCAGTCTGGCGTGAGGCTGGAGAGGCCCTCAGTTGGCCATTAGCTTCTTGCGTAATCCAGAGAGTAGGCAGATCATTCTTTTGCTGGCGTAAAGGTCCAGTAGTTGAGTACTCACCCGCTTGCTTCCCCTTGCGGAGATCGCAGCGCTCATCTGGTTCACCGTAAAGGTCAGATGTCGTTTTACGCGTAGAGCGTGATCTGTACTTCTGATTTGGTGTTGAGGCGCCATCAGCGGTTTCGTCTGTACCGCGCGTAGCGGGAGACTGATTTCTGCGCGTAGAGCGCAGTGGATACTCCTGGGTTAACGCTGAGGCTTTGCCAGAAGCTTTGTCTGTACCGCGCGTAGCGGGAGACTGATTTTTGCACGTAGAGCGCAGTGGATACTCCTGGGTTAGCGCTGAGGCTTTGCCAGAAGCTTTGTCTGTACCGCGCGTAGCGGGAGACTGATTTCTACGCGTAGAGCGCAGAGGATACTCCTGGGTTAGCGCTGAGGCTTTGCCAGAAGCTTTGTCTGTACCGCGCGTAGCGGGAGACTGAATTTTACGTGCGGGGCACGGAGGGAGCGATGCTACCACCTCATTGGTCGGAGAGATCGGAGAGATCGGAGAGTCCACAGGAACGGCGGAGGATGTCTTGGGCATCCACACTTTGCGTAGCTTCCTGCTGTCTTGGACGGAAAGAGAGTGAGAGCTACCCCCAGTCCGAAGCATGTCTTCGTAGGCAGACTGGTCAAACTGAACGACCAGTGTCTTCTTCACGGTTCCTACAGATACCGTATCGTGTTGAGCAATTACTTCCTCGTCAGAAGAGAAAGATGTCCCCAGCAGAGTCGCCATCTTGTTTGTGGTATTAAACGAAAGAATGAAAGTGTATTTCAATGACGGAGTTTATAAGAGACCCGCGCCCTTTGGTTTACAAACAAACTTGTACAATGTAATCCTATACGAGGATGTGGGAGTACAATTTATTTAATCTGGGTATAAATTGCTATAGGTGTCTGATCTGCGGTCGATCACTTTAGCCCTTGGACTACACGATGTTGAAGAAGTGCCGTGGAAGACAGGATGCAGCTTCGGAGGTTGCAAAAGAGAGTGGATGCGCGATGCTGAAGGTCGTCGCTCCCTGTTCCTTGCCCGAGCTCTGGATTCTTCTTTCTATCTCTCTATCTCTCCTCCTTGATCTCTGGTTCGATGACCTTGTCCGATCTTCGAGTTTTTAGTTTTTTGACCTCTCTCCCTTTTCTTCTCTTTTTTCCTCCTTTTTTTTCTCCCCTTGATAGGGGTCTCTATTTATAGAGTTTTGGTGACAGTGACCACTCCGTCGATGTAACAACCGAGGAGTGGACAGTACAGCACCCCTTTACACAATGGTTTAAAATAACCAATGTCTGCGTGTAAATGACCTTTTGAGTGAGCATGTGACGCGTGTCCAACTAAGGGGACAAAACGCGTATATCTGCTACGAAGATCACGACGTAGAAGCCACGTAGGTAGGTATCCCTTGTGTAGCAGAGGTTGGCGTAAGAGCCAAGTGACTGTCACCTTGGCGTAGAAGCCAAAATAGGCATAGAAGCCGAATAGGCATAGAAGCCGAACAGGCATAGAAGCCGAATGGGCATAGAAGCCGAATGGGCATAGAAGCCGAATGGTCGTAGAGACTGAGAGGGCGTTGGAAGCCGAGGGAGCACTGATCCTGAGCGGGCGTAGAAGCCACTGCGTACCGTGCCAAAGTGCTGATGTGGACGTCTTAGCCGGAATTACGGCTTTCGAAGATATAATCAAATCTTCTACAAAGATTTGCCATTATCTTGTGCATTAAATGCGGAGACGTATTTTGAAGGTCTGCAGCCCTTCTGTGCATCCGTCGCAGAGACGTGCCTTGAGGGAAACTGTCACTGCTCTGTGTAATTAGACGTAGAGACGTGCCTCGAGCCCCGTATGAAGTACAGCTTTTGACGTGGCAGCGGTTTGTCTTACTGCGGAGCATAAAACAGCTCATGTTTGCCTGTGTAAAACAAGGCAGCGTATTCCCTTGTATGTGAAAGAGCGGTTTACGCTGGGGGGACTTTGGTAAACGACGGTTTGGTGATATTTTAACCAAATTCTCTGCATTAAATGCAGAGATCCGCCATCATACTGTGGGGTACGTCCCGAGGGGTCTGCCATCGTTTCCAGCCGTCGTCTGGGTAGCCGTGCAGCACTTTTTTGTCAGGAGTCAGAGGCCAGGTTCACCGCGTGACTTGACAGGTTCATTTCGGGGAAGACGAAGCGTTCCTCGTACGCATTAACGCTGCTTTGAGAGCGACTGAGTTTTACGCCATGGAGGCGATAACGAACTCTGTTTATGCTGGGGCGGCCTGGACGTACCGTACTTACGCGGATGGTCCTTTGAGCTTATATTTCACGCTGTATTTGGCGGAAGAGCTCTGTTGCATGTTCGACGACTCTGGAGGCCTCTGCTTACGCTGCTCTGCATTAAGATACCGCGTGGATCCTCCCAGCGTATTTTTCATGCTTCTACACCTGTCTTGACCCTTCCTTCAGGGTCAGGAGGTTTTGTTGTTTACAGTGATGCGTCAGGTAGTGGACTAGGATGTGTTTTGATGCAACATGGCAAAGTTATTGCTTATGCATCGAGACAGTTGAAGGTCCATGAGAAGAACTACCCAACACACGATCTGGAGCTAGCAGTAGTTATATTTGCACTGAAGATTTGGAGGTACTATCTTTATGGGGAGAAGGTAGACATATTTACTGATCACAAGAGTCTGAAGTATGTATATACTCAGAAGGAGCTCAACATGAGACAGAGACGTTGGCTTGAATTGATGGTAGACTTTGATATAGATCTGCAGTATCACCCGGGAAAGGCGAATGTCATAGCAGACGCGCTCAGCAGGAAGCCTACGGCTTATTTCTTGACAATACAGCCTGAGTTATTGAGAGATCTACAGGAGCTTCAGATAGAGGTTGTTTTACCAGGACAGAGTGGCTTGCTGGCTAATCTCGAAGTTAAATCGTCACTTGTGGAGAGGATTAAAGAGGCATTGCCCACTGATGCTAGATTTCGAAGACTTAAAGAGAAGACAGAAATATGCATGCAGACGGGACTTCGCATACATGAAGACGGGACATTAAGGTATGGAAATCGCCTGTATGTTCCAAATAGAGAATTGTGACAGGAGTTAATGACTGAAGCACACAGCTCCATGTACTCTGTTCACCCAGGAGGAACCAAGATGTACCGAGACTTGAGGCAGTATTATTGGTGGCATGGAATGAAGAGGAAGATTGCACGATTTGTGGCGAAATGTTTAGTATGCCAGCAAGTAAAAGTAGAGCACCAAAGGACTGCAGGAATGTTACAGCCGCTTCCTATACCAGAATGGAAGTGGAAACATATCACTATAGATTTTGTCACAGGATTTCCAAGGAGCCCCAGCGGAAGAGATGCGGTATGGGTTATCGTGGATCGACTCACTAAATCGACATACTTCTTGCCATTTAGAGTTGGACAGTCCACAGAGGTATTAGCCGACATGTATATACGATAAATCGTAAGATTACATGGAGTGCCGGTTAGTATTGTATCGGATCGAGATTCGAGATTTATATCTCATTTCTGGCGAAGCATGCAAGAGAGTCTTGGCACCAGACTCAAATTCAGCACAGCTTACCATCCACAGACAGATGGCCAATCGGAGCGCACGATTCAGATCTTGGAGGATATGTTGCGATCGTGTATGCTAGACTTTGGAGGATCTTGGGAAGATCATTTGCACTTGGTGGAGTTCTCCTACAACAACAGTTATCAGGCCAGCATTCAGATGGCACCATTCGAGGCATTGTAAGGTAGAAAGTGTAGATCGCCAATATGTTGGAGTGACGTTGGTGAACGTCAAATACTGGGTCCAGAATTGGTAATGCAGACAGTAGAGAAGGTAAAACAAATTCAGAATCATCTTCGAGCAGCTCAGGACAGACAGACAGAAGCATTGGGCTGATACGCACAGGCGTCCCCTAGAGTTCAAAGAAGGAGAGCACGTATTCTTGAGGATTTCGCCCACTCGAGGTACTATTAGATTTGGGAGCAGAGGCAAGTTGAGCCCAAGATATATCGGGCCATTTGATATTTTGGAGCGCATTGGTGAGGTGGCTTATCGTCTTGCGTTACCTCCATCCTTAGAGGAAGTGCATGACGTATTCCATGTCTCACAGCTGAGAAGGTACGTGACTGGCCCAAGTCATGTAGTCGATCATTCAGAGATCGCAGTGGGCCCTAGTTTGAGATATGAAGAACAACCAGTTGGCATCCTCGACATCAGTGAGAAGACATTGCGAGGTCAGACAATTAGACTGGTTCGTGTAGCTTGGAAACATCATTCTCCTGGCGAATCGACTTGGGAACGAGAGGATACTATGCGCCAGCGTTATCCTCACTTATTCGTGGATGTAGGTATACCCTAAGCATTCTTGTAATTTCCATAGTTCTTTCCTTTAGTAGTTTATTCTTCGATTGCGAGGACGCAATCCTCTTAAGGGAGGTAGATTGTAAACACCCTGATTTTTCTAAAATTTTAAAATAATTTTTTCTAATTTTTCTGTAATTTTCTGGAATTAAAACTAAGGTATTTTATGATTAAAAGATTTTTTAAATAATGTTAATTAATATTAAAATATTATGAAAATAATATTTTATGGTGTAAAATAGAAAATCGGACATAGGGTAATTTTCTATGAATTTATTGAACTCCGGAAGCATTTTTAAAGCCCTAAAAACTAATATAGAATTAAACCTAAATAAACCCTGACTGAACCGGTTTAATTGGAATTAAACCAAACCAAACCAACTCAAACCGAACCAGACCAACCCAGCCTTAACGGGTCGGGTCGGGTCAGATCCGAATCGAACCCGACCCAGACCCAAAATCCTAACCGAAACCCTAATTCCCAATCTATCCGGAAACACTGTTCCGCCCCCCTTAAAACCCCTCGAAAATCGTGCCCAGCCGACCGAAACCCTAACTCATCCCCGCCGCCTTCTTCCTCCAGATCACCCCCGCCTTCCATCACCCTGATCGCCTCCGCCTGAACCTTAGCTCCACCAACCCTTCCCCGCCCTAGCCTTCTCCACGACGACCTAACCACCGCTCTCTCCGACGATCTTTCCCTTCCCTCCTCCTTCCTCCGCCCTGAGCCCCACTGCCCCGAGCCCAGCCCCGCACCACCACCTGCCACAACGCCTCTCCCTAGTTCCTCCGCCCCCAGCGTCGACCCCGTCGAACTACCACCGCCTCCTCTCGACGATCCTCCGCCCTAATCCCCTGTCTCTCTCTCCCCGTCGAGCCCCTCGCCTCGACGCCAACCCGCAGCCTCGACGACAACCCCCTCCAGTCCCCCCAAAGCCTCGACAATCAACCCAGCTCCACCGCTCGACCACCTCCCTCTGCCCGTCCCTCTTCCTCCGCCTCGACCATCTCCTTCGACCCATCCTCGACGAGCTCTACCGCCCTAACAGCCCTCGACGAACACCACCACCCCAACTCCACAGCCTTCCGCTCCGCCCTAGCCCAGCCCCGACCTCATCTTCCCCGACCAGAACACCCCCTCACCGCTCCGCCCTAGCCGCCGTGAACTCGCACCGCCCTCAGCGACACCCTAGGTCAGCCACCCTCTCCCAGCTCGGCCACGACCCGCTGCCCTAGCCCCGGACACGGCCAACCCGGACACAACAGCATCCCCGTGACCCGAACACGGCAGATTCGAACCAGGACACGAAACAGTGACCCGGACACGAGAAATTCTCGTTCTACGAAGCCCTGTTCAGGTAACCCGTTCTCCCTCCTCGTTGTTCCATTTTCTATTCCGTCAGTTGTGTCGCATAGACTGTGTAACCCTCTCGATGCCCGTGCAACCCGCTCGGTGCGTCGCGTCCTGTGGTGATCGCAAACCACGATCCAAAAACAGGAAAACCAATGCCCTGTTTTACCCCGGAACTGAGTGCGCTCCGCCAAACGGGACGACTTGGTCGCACGCGGTCTTTACCGAAACGTGCGCACCGTTTATACGGACGTGCGGGATTTTGCAGAAGTTGATTTGGATGTGCGTGCACACCGAAATCAACGCGTATCCGCCGACAACGCCCCATATCCGCCTATTCTGGAATATGTTGTAACTTTGTGTACACACGTCGGATCGAAACAAAACTTATGCCATCGGACTTGTAGCAATACGCTGGTCCCGTGACCCAAGTTTGGTTCGATTCTGAGAATGTTGACAAAATCACGTATCGTGGGCCTCGCGGCTCCACTTGACGGGCGATTTTGTGATCGGCTCATCGGAATTCAATTCTGGAAGTTCCGTTGGGTTCGTATCATCGTTCCTGACTTGTTGACACTAAGTTTGATGAATTTGGAGACCTTTGACCCTGACACGGTTTTTGGTGCAAAGCGGCCCACATGTGGACCCCGCTTTGACCTGAAACTGTCATTTTTGCCCCTGTGTCCAAATTGGACTCAAGGACAGACGTTTCTAGCTATTTGATATTTTCTGAATCTAATGGTGATGTTTATTTCAGCAACCGGAGTAGTACCTGCAAATCATACTGAGACCAGAGCTACGGTTGGAGCCAGAACCACAGGCAAGTGTACCTTGCCAACATTGCAGTTCTTGTTACATATTTCCTTGTCTTATTTATATATATTGTTGTACATGCTTGACCTAGGACCGTGTGACTTTACTTAGGGTCTGATTAATAGTCGGGTGCCAACACCGTACGCGGAGTTGTGTAACGTCACATAGACATGGATACCGAGACCCCATACTTCTCGTACTTGTCTTATCAAGTATACTATAACCCAGGACACTTGACACTATTCATGAGACAGAATCTTCCTGAGATATTCATGGTGATTCTGTGTAGGATACAGGTTTTATGACATAGACATTATATTCATAGACGTTATATGACTTGCTGCATTAGTTTTGATCTTGCGTGTCATGGACATGAGACGTGTGATTACATTGGGTGGGGAGAGACACACAGGCTACAGGCTGATTTCATATATATAATATATAGTAAACTACATAGTAAAATACATAGTAACACTGCTACCGGCTCCCAGACACAGAGCTTGTAGTGGTCTCAGCCTGAGTTTTAGTGATGCTCTCAACTTGCATTTCACATAGATGGTTACATATTTACCCTGTTTATTTCATTTACTATTTTACT
Organism: Iris macrosiphon; assembly: GCA_036927795.1. NCBI lineage: Eukaryota > Viridiplantae > Streptophyta > Magnoliopsida > Asparagales > Iridaceae > Iris > Iris macrosiphon. The sequence continues at coordinate 56,513 of JAYESA010000350.1, forward strand.
GCATTTATGTTGGCTTGAGTTATTTTGTATCTTGCTATGTCCCCTGAGGACCTGGATCCGGATTATGTCCCCAGGATTAGCTGACGAGATCTATCCCGAGGTATACGGGACCGGAGCATTAGCATTAGCAGAAGCAGGTGCATACATTGGAGCAGAACCAGGACCAGAGGACGAGATCGTGCCAGAGGACTTCTCCTGAGTATTGGCTTGAGATACTCATTTATTTCTATTTCTAGTTACTTTATTTCCTGTCTATTGCAGTGATGTATCAGACTTATTCTCGGATTGTTCTCCGAGACACTTTTTATTAAGACTTGTTAGTTTATATTTATTTACATTTATTCTGGCATTTGATCTGTGATTATCTGTTGTGGATGAGATTAGAATAGACTGTGACTTGTATCATTGGACCTATTTATTGTTGTATTACAGCTTAAGTACGCCCCGATGGATCCATTAAATTGGGTTTGTCCATCGGTGTGTGCTGCTGGCTATTTCCACGTATCTAGTCCCTCGATATTTTGGGACTGGGGCGTGACACTCGGTATCCTCGACCGTCATATTGAAAACCCTGACCTGCTAGGGTGCTCCCCTCTGCTGATGCTGGACAAATTGCTGCTGGTGAGTAGAAGTGGAGGTCCCCTCTGCTGCGGAGACACTGGTTGCCTAAGCGGTCCCTTCTGTGTAGGAACTATATACCCTGAACTGGACAAGCATGAGCTGACACTCCCTCATATGATATGCAGACAATCCACATAATAAATACACTCCAAGACTCTTCCTGCAGACGTCCCATGAATGTCCTGGCTTCTTGCAATAATTGCAAAGAGAAGCCTGTTGTACCTGCCACTGCGACTGATGCTGGAATGGAGCTGTAGCTGGGGCGTGGTACTGCTGCTGGTGCTGAAAAGTCCTCTGCTACACCTAGGGATGCTTCCCCGGTCCCGAGCTACTACCACCTCCGAACGAATGACGGTCCCTTTTGGGCCTGAGGTCTAGGTCCACTTCAACCCTCTGAGTCTCAGATACGATCCTCGTAAAAGTCATGGTATTTACGACAATATGAACTCTGATCTCCTTGGCCAAGCCCTGCCGAAATCTACGTGCTCGATCCTCAGGGTCCCTGACCATACACTCAGCAAATCGGCTCAACATGCCAAACTTCACGACATAATCGTCCATAGAAAGACTCCGCGGCATACTGTTGTTCAAAGCAAGATTTGACCTAAATTTTGTCGATATGTTCCCTGGAACCAGCAAGTTCAAAAGATAGAACTTCTAGAACGCTCCTATGTCACTTTAGAACGGGCGTTGGACTCCTCTATGTGACAACACTTCTTTGGTCCGATCTTAATGCTAATTCTTCTCTCACAAATATGCCCACTTATGTATTCTCTCTCATGTATTGTTCTCAAGAGAAAGAGAATATGTATATATATATATATATATATATATATATATATATATATATATATATATATATATATACAGTAAAGTCAAAGTTAACAACTTATTAAGTGGACTGTTACAGCAATAACATCTCCACTAAATGGACAGTTACTCTCCTTGAGCAACCGAAGAGCCACACACGCAGGAACGTGCACAAGATCCACGCACAAGAATGCGTTCAGAAACTGAACGCAGAACGTGCAACAACCGAGAGTAGGAACCTAGCACAGGAACCACGTTGCAGAGTCGCGAGTTGAATCTTAGCTCAAATCAGCGCAAAAACGCTCTCTCGCGCAGAATCCTTGTGCAAATCAATGCAAAAAGCTATCTCGCGTCTGATGCATATTTGCGAAGTGTAAAGTGTACCATCAAAGTACACTTTGTGCCCTTTGTTCGAGTCCGAGTCGCTAACCTCTTCGGAGCTTAACTCCTAAAAAAAATTCCAAAGAGAGTGACAAAAAATATAAATAATTTTTTGAGGATTTAAACTTTTCCTATCTAGAAAAACACCTCACCATGCCAACCACATGGACCACCTTATCTCATGTGCACATATCAATACAAAGCATAGCTGTATATTGAGATACACACTTGGAGGTTTTTTCGATGTGAGACTATCTTTCTAGTGGCCAAGCAAAAAAAACCTAAACACATTCTGATTATGCCCCCTAAGAACTTGATCTAACAGACTGTTTGGTTCAAAATATTTTTCTAAAAATGAACAAGATAAATGGATATACTGAGTGAGAAACAGTATATAGTTACTGGCTGGACTACAATTTTTTGTCATAAAGCAATTAACTACGTTACTTAGAATAAATACTCGGCAAGAAAAATACATTTCTACGAAAAAAATGATGTCTTATAACAATAAAAACCCACTTTTCCCAGCATCAAACATAGGGGTTAGTGACCTTACCTTCCAATATAATTTACATATTGCAAACGATTTTATTTATATAAAAAAGGCTCTTCCTTAAGAAATGAGTCAAATGGACAATCATATTTAGTTTGCTATTTCTACTTCCAATACATAGTATAAAGTTACACTTTACAGTACTCAGCTTAAGTCCAAACTTGTAGGAAAAAAGTCCTAGTTTACTTTCTTTATGTATGGCTTATAAATTATTCTTGTATTGAGTCATTGGGCACGTCGAAAGAAGGAGATGCTCTCTGGGAAATAATATCTGAAATAAATACAAAACACACTATAACCTCTCCTTTTTATATCAGCTTTTCCTCATAAATCGAGAAGGTTGTTAACCGAAGAGACCGTCAATAATATATAATATGTGGAACATATGGCCATATGATCAGTTGCAAATTCATAATGTACACAAAACACACTAACCTCTCCTTTTTATATCAGCTTTTCCTCCCTCCATAGAAAAAAATTGACATCATAAAGCTTCTCCAGCTTTATCAGCAAGCCATGCTTCAACGTTACTGCGTCAACAAGTATTAGAGGAAAAATCAGATGTTCGAGCTAACACACTGCAGGAATTGGCAATTTTATACATACCAATTTCAGTTCTGCCATAAAACTAGTAATTACAACTATATTCCCAGTCTCTATTACTAGCCTCCATTAACGAATCGAATTGTAACAACAAATGAACTTAGAAACAACTTTCCAAGGTTACTAGTGAGTACAATATTCAGGTCAGTCGTGCGTTGATGAGGCCTAAAATGAGTCTGGTGCGGCTCGAAAGGTCGGATCTCGGGAGGCTGTTGCATTGGCAAGGTCAGTCTCGACCTACTGTTAAAGAATTTGATCAAGCACCTCGTCGGTGCATTGGCAAGGTTAGTCTCGGCAGTCGAATCCCCCTGCTCATGAACTCGTGTTGGTAGAGCTCCTTTCCGATTGTCCATGAATTGGAGGAGATCGAGCTACATTTGCCATGAATTCAGCAGAAAACCAGAACAACAACAAATTTAACTAGGGATTTGAAAGAGAATTTGGGGAGAAGAAAGGAAATTTTATTGAATTCTAGAGGGGGAAAAAGTAGTTACAACAGTACAATATCGATACTCAAATTCTTGTTACAACTCCCTTCTCCGGACAGCTACTTATACAAATCCAAGAACAAGCTAATGACACTCCTACCCTTGGATGGACTCTACTCTGAGATCAGTTCAAATTGTGCTGGTTCATTACTGATACTCTGATCATACCAGTGTACAGTGGACTGATACTCAAGTTAGAATTGTACTGCAGCTGCCTAGTAGTCTAGTAACTTCTATAATAGCTGGAAAATGTGCAGAAAGCCTTCAGTCTTCAGTCCGATACTGCAAATGGCTCCTTCAGTGTTATGTATAGCAGTGTAGTGTTCTTCAGTCCTTCAGTCATTACCGCCTCAGCAGATAGGGTCGTATCACGTGTCTTGTCTTCTACTGAATCCCTGAATCGACTACAATTTCAAAAAAAAAGAAAGAAAAAAAAAAACTATGTACCATCTAAATTTGATGAGTACCACCACGATCATCATCAACAGAATAGGAAAATTCAATCTCATAAAATTTAGCATCTCGAGAGACAAAAAAATCACCAGTAGCAAGATCATACAATTTTCAACCATTTTTGCCATAGGAATATCCCACAAAAATACACTTTCGACTGCGATGGACAAATTTGTCCATTTTAGCTTTTTGGTTGTGGGCAAAACATAGAAAACCAAAAAGACGTAATTCATCATAAGAATGAGAAACACCAAATAAAATTTCATAAGAGGTTTTAAAACCAAGAAGACTTGAAGGGATTCGATTGATCAAATAACTGGCCGCCAAAATACATTCTTCCCAAAAAGAAATTGACAAATTTTCCTGAAAAGGTAAAGCACGTGCCACATTCAAAATATGTCTATGTTTTCGTCCGATCCTCCCATTCTGCTGAGGTGTACCCACACAAGATGTCTGAAACAAAATACCATTCTGTGCAAAGTAGTCACGCAGGCAATTAAACTCAGTACCATTATCACTTTGCACAATTCAAACTTTGGAATTAAATTGCCGCTCAATCATAGAAAAAATGACGAGATCATCTTGTATACTTCAGTCTTATCAATCAACAAAAACACCCAAACAACACGAGAAAAATCATCCACAATCGTCAAAAAATATCGAGCTCCACACGAAGAAGGCGTAGGATACGACTCACAAAGATCACAATGTATCAAATTAAAAATTGTAACAGCCCGAGAGTCAGTGCCAGAAAAATACCTCAGAGTTTGCTTTTCATGATGACAAACTTTACATGCCTTATTTACTGAACGACTAGAGCTACTAACAACATGAAGAGACTTTACTACTTTATCAGAAGGATGCCAAAGTCGTTGATGCCAAATGTCCAGAGAAGTCGTCCCAGTCACTGCCAAGGCCCGAGTCTTCGGTACAATACGAAAGTAGTAGAGTCCGTCCCGCCGTTCTCCGACGCCAATCAGGATCCTCAAACTGGGGTCCTGTATCACGCACAATTTTTTAGTAAATTGTACAACACAATTTGTATCATCAATAAGATGGGCCATATAAATTAAATTGCAATATAATTGGGGTACGAATAGAACATTCGTGAGAACAACAACCGGTGTAAGATTAACACGCCCGCAATACGAGGCAAACGCAGTTCGTCCGTCCGGGAGCCCAATCGGACATTCCTCCATTTTCGTCACCCCCGACAATAAATCCAAATTTCCAGTAACATGACTCGAAGCGTCTGTATCAATAATCCAATGTGCAATAGACTTACCCACCATACGGTCCTCCAGAGATTTGAACAAAGTATTACCAAGTAGAGAAATAAGTTATTGCCATTGATCTGGAGTTATTCCCGGAACACCGCCTGCACCTTCACCTGCCATACGTGTTTGTGCCACAACCGCCGGGCCATGTCCTGCCACCGCCGCACGCACCTCGGCAACCTGTCTACGTCTACCACCAGCTGTATGTCCGCCACCACGTCCGCGGCTAGCCCCTCGTCTGCCGCCACAAGGCCTATCCCCCCACCAATCCTGAAAGCCATGTTTCTCGAAGCAAGTGGTTTCTTCATGTCCGTTGTGTTTGCAAAAATTGTAAAACAACTCCGATTTATCCCGAGCATCCAAATGAGATAGCCCACGGTTAACAGAAGAATTTTTAACCGCAAGCTTCATAACCTCGTCCCGTTCAGAGGAGACTTGTGTGGACGTGCGCAATCGTTCCTCCTGTAGCATGGATTGATAAGCACGCGCCAAAGTAGAGAACAGATCTTGTGCTAATAAAGTCGAGCGGACCTTGCCATAGAGTTCCTGATTAATCCCATAAATAAACTGATGAAAGCGCTCCTCATCAACCCGTTTCTGTAGTTTCTTCGGGATATCACACGTACATTTGCCGCAACTGCACGCCTGCCACGCCCCAGTCCCAAAATACCGTGGGACCAGACTCGTGGCAATGGCCAGCAGTACGCACCGATGGACAAACCCAATTTAATGGATCCATCAGGGCATACTTAAGCTGTAAAATCAAGTCTACGACAACATGGCATAACTAATCTCATCCACACAAGATATAAATATGATCCACAGAATAAATAAGGAATGTAAATCATCAGCTAGTCTCAACAAAGTACTTCGGGGAACGACCCGATAAATATCTAGTACAATGGTTCAACAGACCAGAAATAAAAGACTAAAATAAATAAATAAATACTGAGTATGAAACATGGATGCTCAGGCAAAGTCTTCAGCTAACACCTCGTCCTCGGGTGTCGGTCCAGCTCCTACTCCGGTCCCGTATATCTTGGGATAAACCTCGTCTGCAAAATCTGGGGAAAAATCCGGATCCAGGTCCTCAGGGGACATAGAAAGGTACAAGAAAGCTCATGCCAATAAATAAATAAGCAGTGCAGCAATAATAAATAAATAAAGCAATAGGGTAAATATGTAACCATCTAAGTGCAATGCAAGTGAGAGCATCACTAGTCTCAGGCTGAGCCACTACAAGCTCTGTGTCGGGGAGCCGGTAGCGGTAATAACCGGTAATGTGTCTAGCTCTGCTCTGAGAGTCTACGACCTCACAATAGTAGAAGATATATAAATAAACAGCCTGTAGCCTGTGTGTCTCTCCCCACCCAATGGAATCACACGTCTCATGTCCATGACACGCAAGATCAAAACTAATGCAGCAAGTCATAATAAGGTCTAAGATTATAATGTCCATGTCCAGTCCTGTATCCTATACAGAATCACCACGAATATCTCGGGAAGATCCTGTCTCATGAATGGTGTCAAGTGTCCTGGGTCAAAGTGTACTTGGTAAGACCAGTACGAGAATATATAATGTCACGAATGTCCATCTCTAGGTGACCGTACCCAACACAGCGTACACTGTCGGCACCCGACTAATAATCGGACGCTAAGTATGTCACACGGTCCTAGGTTAAGCATACACAGCAATATAATGAAGCAAGGAAAAATATGTAACAATACTGCAGAGTTTGGCAATGTACACTTGCCTGATGTTTGAATATCAACCGTCGTCCCGGTATCAATGGATCCTGTGGGTACTCCTCCAAAAGCTATAATAAACATCACCAACCATATCAGAAGATGTCAAACTGCTAGAAATGCCAGTCCTTACGTCCAATTTGGACACAGGGGCAAAAAGGTCATTTTCGGGCCAAAACGGGTTCCATATGTGGACCACTTTGCACCAAAAAGCGTGCCAGGGTCAAAGATCTCCAAATTAGTCAAACTCAGTGTCTACATGTCAGGAATGCTGATACGAACCCAACGGAACTTCCAGAATTGGATTTCGATGAGCCGATCACAAAATCGCCCGTCAAGTGGAGCCTGTGGGGCCCACGATACGCGATTTTGTCAACGTTCTCAGAATCGGACCAAACTTGGGTCACATGATCAGCGTATTGTTACGAGTCCGATGGCGCAAGTTTCGTCTCGATCCGACGTGTGTAAACAAAGTTGCAGCATATTCCAGAAAAGTCGGATACGGGATGTTGTTCGCGGATACGCGTTAATTCCGGGGTGCACGCAAATCCGAATCGACTTCTACGAAATCCCACACGACCGTATCAACGACGCGCACGTTTTGGTAAAGACCACGTGCGACCAAGTCATCCCGTTTGGCGGGGCGTACTCAGTTCCGGGGTAAATCGGGGCATTGGTTTTCCTGTTTTTGGATCGCGGTGTGCGATCACCACAGGACGCGATGCACCGAGCGGGTTGCACGGGCACCGAGAGGGTTATACAGTCTACGTGTAGCAACTGACGGAAACTAAATTGGAGTTACGATGAGGGAGAAAACGGTACCTGAACCGAGCTCCAAAATCTGAGTTTCCACGTGTCCGAGATTCACCTGTGTCCTGGTCGTGTCCTCTCGTCTACCGAGTGTCCGCGCTAGGGTCCTGACTCGACAGCGGGGTCGTCGAGGTCGGGCTAGGGCGGCGGCGCCGAGGGCTGACCGGTGTCGACGGGGATGGGAAAACGTCGAGGTCGGCCAGGGAGGAGAGAGGGGACCCGTGCTCGAGGGGCAGCGGTCGACGGACTGCTGACTCGCCGGAGGGGACGATCATGGATGATCTACGAGGCGGTGGAGGTGAGAGAGGCTGGGGGTGTGCGATGGCCTGGCGGCAAAGTTGAGGCGGAGGAGATCGGGGGAAAAGGCAGCTTCGACGGACGGATCATCGACGGGATCCGAGCGGCGAGGGGTCTGGGTGATGGGGAGCGGCGGCGTCGTTCAGGGCGCCGCGGATCAGCTGCTGGGCGGAGCAGCTAGGTTGTCGACAGCGAAGCTCGAGGGCGGCGGGAACTTAGGGTTTAGGTTAGGGCTAGGCACGAACGCCGAGGAGGAGCTTTATAGGGCTGCTACAGGAATTTCCAGCGGAGAAATTCTAGGGTTCCCATACGGGTTTGGGTCCGGGTTTGGCTCGGATCTAACCCGACCCGACCCAATAAGCTGGGTTTGGTTTGGTCTAAACAGGGTTGGTTCAACTTGGGTCTGGTTCACTCTCCCAATAGTTCCTAGGACTTAAAATGCATTTCCGGAGTCCAATAAATTCACCGAAAAATACCCTGCGTCCGGTTTTCCATTTTATACCATAAAATCTTATTTTCATAATATTTTGACACCAATAAACTGTATTAAAAATACTTAACTCTCCATCACCTTGGTTCTTCATCCAGAAAATGCCGAAAATCCGGAAAAATATATTAAAATTATCTGAAAAATTTGGGTGTTTACAATCTTCCCTCCTTAAAAGGATTGCATCCTCGCAATCAATGTAAACTCCCTGATTTTCGAGAAAATTTTAATTTTTGGATTTTTACATTTTTCAGGAATTTTTGGAATTTTTTTTGAGAATTTTCTCTAATTAAATTAAGGTATTTTAATTATTACAGGATTTTTAACTGTTATTAAATAATATTAAAATATTATAAAAATAATATTTTATGGTGTAAAATAGAAAACTAGACATAGGGTAATGTTTCGAGAATTTATTGGACCCCGGATGAATTTTTAAAACCCTAAATAAATCGGGTTTATTTGACCAAACCAAACCGGTTTATTTTTTTTAAAACCAATTCCTATTGGGTCGGATCCGGGTTCAATTCAGACCCGACCCAATAACCCATTACCCGACCTGCCTATTTAATTTCGGATCGGGCCGGATCCATAGACCCGACCCGTCCGCCCGTTAGCCCGCAACCCGCATCTCCTCATCTCCCCCAACCCGTTCAGCCGCCTGACGGATTCCCTTCGCCTCCGGCCGTTACGCCGCCGGCTGACCGTTTCATGTTCCGGCGAAACCCCCAGCCCTTCCCATTCCTATTCCGGCTAAACTTCCGGCGATTCCCCTCCCCGAATCCTTATTTAAACCGCAGAACCCTACTCCCCTCTTCCCCTAGAACTCGTCGGAACCCTAGCTCCTCCTCGCCGTCCCGGTCCAGCCACCACCCAGGCGACTCCCCTCCAGCAGAACCCGAACTCCCGGCGGCACCGCCTAGACACCCGGACCAGTCCGCCGCACCTCCAGCCGGCCGCCCCTCTCCAGAACCAAACACCCCGACCACCCCACGGCTTCCCAGCGAGTCACCAGCGACTCGGACACGTCGCAGAACCCTGACCTAGCCAGGATACAGCTTGGACACGGATCCAGGACACGGGGACTCGTAATCGACACGCGAAATCGGACTATTTCAGGTATCCATAACTTTTTGCTCGTAGCTCGGATTTTGATTCTGTAAATTGCATCGCGTAGCCTGCATGACCCTCTCGGTGCCCGGACAAACCGCTCGGGACATCGTGTCCTGTGGTGATCGCACACCGCGATCCAATAACAGAAAAAACCAAATGCCCCGTATTCGACCATTCTGATTCTCGCTGTAACTTAGTGTACACACGTCGGATCGAGACAAAACTTGTGCCATTGGACTCGTAGCAATACGCTGGTCCTGTGAGCCAAGTTTGGTTCAATTCTGAGAACTTTGACAAAATCACGTGTCGTGGGCCCCACAGGCTCCACCAGACGGGCGATTTTAAGAACGGCTCATCGGAATCCAATTCTGGAAGTTTCGTTGGGTTCGTATCATCGTTCCTGACCTGTTGACACTAAGTTGGACTGATTTGGAGATCTTTGACCCTGACGCATTTTTTGGTACAAAGCGGCCCACATTTGGACCCCGCCTTGACCCAAAATTGACATTTTTGCCCTTGTCTCCAATTTGGACTCAAGGACAGGCGATCCTAGCTGATTAATATTTTCTGGATCTGTTGGTGATGTCTATTTCAGCAACCAGAGTACTGCCTGGAAATCCAGCCGAAGCTCGAGCTACAATTGAAACAGGAAACCCAGGCAAGTGTACCTTACCATAAAATGCAGTTTATTGAATCATTTTGATCCTCTTGCTTTAATTTCTGTGACTGTTGTACTTTCCCTATCAAGTACTCTATACCCAGGACACCTGACACAAAGCATGATACAGAATCTTCCTGATTATTCAAGGGGGTTTTGTATAGGATATAGATTTCATGACTTGAGCTTTACATTTTATCCTGACTAGTTGCATTAGTTTAATCTTGCGTAACATGAACATTGAGAACTGTGACGTGAGATTACATTGGGTGGGGAGAGTGTTACCATATCAAGGCTGAATATATATTATATTGTGTAATCTGGATGTGTCCTAGTCTCTGACACAGAGCTTTGGCACCAGTACTGGCCCTTCGAGAAAACACTGCTATGGTTTCTTGACACTGATCCTATAGTAGTCTCAGCCTGAAGTATGATTAATAACTCTCATCTTGCATGATCACTTAGCTGGTTTAATTACTTACCCTGTTATTTCTTTATTTCTGCACTGCATTATATTTTGGCATGTTTTATCTGTACCTTGCTATGTCCCCTGAGGACCTGGAATGGATTATGTCCCCAGATTTAGCAGACGAGATCTACCCAGAGGTGTACGGAACAGGGGCACTACTCGGAGCAGTACCTGAACCTGAAGACGAGGTGATCGCTGAGGACTTCTCCTGAACAACTGCTTCGCCATTCTCAGTTTTACTTGGCCAATAAACTCTTTATTTTTCTGTTAATTGAACTTGTGTAAACAGACTTAATATCGGATTGTTCTCCGATTTATATATTTTGACTGTTGTTGTTTAATATTTCTTTTGCTGATGTTGCTATCTTATATCTGTGGATGAGAATAGTAAATCCCTGACTGTTGTAATACAGCTTAAGTATGCCCCGATGGATCCATAAAATTAGGTTTGTCCATCGGTGCGTGCTGCTGGCCATTATCACGCGTCCGGTCCCTCGGTATTTTGGGACTGGGGCGTGACATGGTTTTTGTGGTGGCCCATACAGGTCAACGACTAAATTGTTCGGTTTCAACTTAGGGACCGAACATGCCTGCAATAAGAATATGATAAGTTTTTAGGATCTCATCCACCTGCTTGAAACGTTCTTGATATCTGTATCGGATTCGAATTAATTCTTGACTTGCATCCTGCTTTGATCCCTGTGTCACGCCCCAATCCCAAAATATCGAGGGACTGGACACGTGGCAATGGCCAGCAGCACGTACCGATGGACAAACCCAATTTAATGGATCCATCGGGGCATACTTAAGCTGTATTACAACAGTCAGGGTTTACTATTCTTATCCACAGATAAAAGATAGCAATATCAGAAAAATGAAATATTAAATAACAACCAAATAAAGTAAAAATCGAAGAACAATCCGATATTAAGTCTGTTTACACAAGTTCACAAAGACAGGAAATAAAGAGTTCAATTAAACAGAAATAAAGTTTATTTGCCAAAAGACTGAGCAGGGCGAAGCATTTGTTCAGGAAAAATCCTCAGCTATCACCTCGTCTTCAGGTTCAGGTACGGCTCCGAGTAGTGCTCCTGTTCCGTACACCTCATGGTAGATCTCGTCTGCTATAACTGGAGAACAAAACCAGGTCCTCAGAGGGACGTAACAAGGTACAAAAGAATACGAGCCAAAATACAGGGAATGAACATGTAAGTCAACCAATATGTTAAACACAAGAGAAACACAATAAATTATTAAGTCTAAGACAGTGGCATGCCGATGATGCTATCAAACAAATCTGGGTAAATAATTAAACTAGCTAAGTGATAATGCAAGTGAGAGTTATTATTCATACTCAGGCTGAGACTACTACAGGATCAGTGACAAGAAACCATAGCAGTATTTTCTCGAAGGGCCAGTGCAGGTGCCAAAGCTCTGTGTCAGAGACTAGGACACTTCCAGATAACCATATATATATAATATAATCAGCCTTGATATGGTAATACTCTCCCCGCCCAATGTAATCTCACGTCACAGTTCTCAATGTTCATGTTATGCAAGATTAAAACTAATGCAGTCAGTCATTTATTAAGTTCTAAGAAAATAAGCTTAAATCATGAAATCTATATCCTATTATGAAACTCCTTAAAAATCAGGAAGATTCTATATCATGCTTTGTGTCAGGTGTCCTGGGTATAAAGTACTGGATAGGGCAAGTACAACAGTCACCGAATTTAAAGCAAGAGAATCAAAATGAATCAATAACTGCATTTATGGCAAGGTACACTTGCCTGGATTTCCTGTTTCAATTGTAGCTTGAGCTTCAGCTGGGATTGTAGGCACTACTCCGGTTGCTGAAACAAACATCACCATCAGGTCCAGAACACATCAATCAGCTAGGAACGCCTGTCCTTGAGTCCAATTTGGAGACAAGGGCAAAAATGTCATTTTTGGGTCAATGCGGGGTCCAGATGTGGGCCGCTTTGCACCGAAAAACGTGTCAGGGTCAAAGATCTCAAAAACAGTTAAACTTAGTGTCAACAGGTCAGGAACGATGATACGAACCCAACGGAACTTCCAGAATTGGATTCCGATGAGCCGTTCTCAAAATCGCCCGTCGAGTGGAGTCTGTGGGGCCCACGACACACGATTTTGTCAACGTTCTCAGAATCGAACCAAACTTGGCTCACAGGACCAGCGTATTGCTACGAGTCCAATGGCGCAAGTTTCGTTTCGATCTGACTTGTGTACACTAAGTTACAGCGAGAAACAGAATGGTCGGATACGAGGCGATGTCCGCGAATACGCACTGATTCCGGTGTGCACGCACATCCGAATCAGCTTCTGCGAAAGCCCGTACGTCCGTATCAACGATGCACACATATCGGTGAAGACCGCACGCGACCAAGTCATCCCGTTTGGCGGGGCGTACTCGATTTCGGGGTAAAACAGGGTTTAGTTTTTCCTGTTTTTGGATCGCGGTGTGCGATCACCACAGGACGCGATGCTCCGAGCGGTTTATTCGAGCACCGAGAGGGTCAAACAGGCTACGCGATACAATTTACGGAATCAAAATCCGAGCTACGAGCAAAAAGTTATGAATACCTGAAGGGGACCCGAAAACCGGGGTCGAATCGTGTCCGACACGTCGTGAAGTGTCCTGTGTCGAGTCCGAGTCAGCTTCTAGGGTTAGGGTTATGTCCGTGTCGCGTCTAGGCTCCTGTGTCCGTGTCTAGGAGGCCAGAGTCGAGCCGGAGGGAGACTGGGCAGAGGCGGCCGGGCACGTCGGCGTCGACGCAGCTCACGGAGGCGTCGTCTCAGGCGACTGCGGCCGGTGCTCGGGGTCCGACGAGGTCGACTCGGAGCTGCGGGTCTCTGGCGAGCGCTGGAGAGAGGAGTAAGGGCCGGGATAGGCGCTGCGGGAGGCGGCGTGCGAAGCGGGTTCTGCGGAGGACGGCGGGGCTGCGGGCACTAGGTGATCGGAGGACGGCGGGTTCGTCGGGTCGGAGGGGAGGCTTCTTATAGGGCGGAGACGGGAAGAGGAATCGGCGGCGGGTGAGGGGAGCTGGAGCGGAGGGGTTGTCCGGTGGAGGGAGAGGAAGAGGGAGAGGTGCGGGGAAGCCAACGGGCGGCGGACGGCGGCCGTTCCGGCGGCGGAAGTTACAGAGAAGAGGAAGAGGGAGAGGTGCTAGCGGGTCTCGGGTGGCCGCGGGTCGGGCGGCGGTGGACCCGACCCGACCCGGTACGGAGCGGGCTGGGCCGGCCTGCGGGCCAAGGGAATGGGCTGCTGGTTTGGGCTGATATAAAATAATTAATAATTTCAATAAATAAATAATTAGTTAATAATAATAGTTTTTAGGCTTTTAAAATCATCCGGGGTCCAATAAATTCCCGGAAAAATACCATATGTCTAGTTTTTCATTTTACACTATAAAATATTATTTTCATAATATTTTAATAATATTTATTAACATTTAAAAATCCTTTATTAATTAAAACACCTTAGTTTTATTTCAGAAAAATCTCAGAAAATCCAGGAAAATTGTAAAAAATCCAAATTTTAAATTTATGAAAATCAGGGGGATTACAATATACCCCCCTTAAGAGGATTGCATCCTTGCAATCAAAGAATAGCCGATCAATAGAGATGACACGGTTACCAATTTTATTCGAATCACAATACAATAAAGAAAAAAATCAAGGTTCAGGGTTGAACACATAGAAAAAATCATTTTCCTAAGTAGAAGTTATGCAATTTCCCAAATGTGGGAAATCTAGAAAAGAAAACCAGGTTTTCTTTATAACATATTAGTTTAACAATTCTGAGTTTATTATCAAATTCAATACTAGATTAACACTAGGTTATTAATTATTAACAAGTTAAAGTTATCAGGTTAAGTCTGGGGTCACGAACCAGCAGGCACAACTAAAACAATGCTAGAAACGGAACAACTAAAACTTACTCGCATTAGCAACTCCATGGTTCTGCGCTTCTCCCACAGTCATCGTGAAAACTTGGCCGCGTCCTTGAGGTGGTGCTCTCTGATGTTGCTGGGCTTGCTGGTAAGGTGCTGCTTGATGTGCCATGGGTGGCCTTGGTTGATGCCCTCCTGGTACCGGTAGAGCTTGTTGGTTTGCCCTTGGTGCTTTCCTACGATCAGGGCAGTCCTTTACTGCATGCTGTCTGGATCCACAACCTAAGCACAGTCCGTGTTTACGTCTACACTCCTTCTCAACATGGCCTATCTTGCCGCAGTAATAACAAGTAGGAAGAGTCAGGGTTTTGGATGCAGATCCCTGTGGTGCTTGGTGCAGATGTGGTTTCTTGGCAACTTCTCCATTGTTTGCTCTGGCTGGTACTGAGGTGGAAGACCTCTTCAGACTGGTTTCTCTCCTGGTGACGCGCTCCATGCGTCTAGCTGCAGCAAGGACGTCCGTGTACGAAGTTGGTGCGACAGATCCAATCAGTTTATGTAGTTCGATGTTGAGTCCGTCGAAAAACTTCTCAGCCTTCTCTACTTCTGTCGGGATCAAGGTAGGAGCGAAGCGACTCAGACGAATGAACTCGGCGTTGTACTCTTCCACCGTTATAGTTTCCTGAGTGAGGCGGTTGAATTTGTCCCTCAGTTCTGATCGAGCGATAGCAGGTATGTATATCTCCTGGAAGAGTCTGGAGAACTCTTCCCAAGTAACTCGGTCTGGTCCAAGCCTGGTCTCTTCGGATAGCCACCAGTGATGAGCATTGTTCGTCAATTGCATTCTGACGGCGGTCATCCAACGTTCTTGTGGAAGCTCAGCTGCTTCTAATTGATGCCGAATGTTGGTGAGCCATTCATGCACTTCTGTTGGTCCCTCCTTGCCAGAGAATGTACGAGGCTTCAGTTGGCAGAAGTCTGTGATAGAGCCCGTCGGTTGTCGTCTAGCTGGTAAGTTGGCCTGCTCCAGTGCATTTACTAGACTGTTCCTCAAGTACTCAACCTCGCGACGTTGGGCCTCAGTTTGGATCTGTTGCTGAGCTTGCATCATTGCGTAGAACATCTGGAACATCTGCTGTCCGTCCATTGCTTGGCCTGGTGGGAAGACAGGCATCTGAGGAGTGAACTGGGGCGGAGGTGGAATGTCATCACACCGAAATCGGGAAGATTGCGGATCTGCTTGACTGCTTCGGTGAGTAGAGGGATCTCTACTCAATAGCGTCACATCATCTTCTCCGTAGGTGGCTACATCACTTATTGGTGTTCTTGCTGGAGTTCCATCGTTTTCTCGTGAATCCATTACTCTGCATCAACAATAAACTATAAGAGGCGCATAGGAGTCAAGGCAAGATGCAAGTCAAAAATTAGTTCGAATATGATACAGATATCAAAAACGTTTTCAAGCAAGTGGATGAGATCCTAAAAACTTATCCTATCTTTATTGCAGGCCTGTTCGGTCCCTAAGTTGAAACCGAACAATTTAGTCGATGACCTGCATGGGCTACCACAAAAACCATATCACGCCCCAGTCCCAAAATATCGAGGGACTGGACACATGGCAATGGCCAGCAGCACGCACCGATGGACAAACCCAATTTAATGGATCCATCGGGGCATACTTAAGCTGTATTACAACAGTCAGGGTTTACTATTCTCATCCACAGATAAAAGATAGCAATATCAGAAAAATAAAATATTAAATAACAACCAAATAAAGTAAAAATCGGAGAACAATCCGATATTAAGT
Source organism: Iris macrosiphon (assembly GCA_036927795.1). NCBI lineage: Eukaryota > Viridiplantae > Streptophyta > Magnoliopsida > Asparagales > Iridaceae > Iris > Iris macrosiphon. Next base: position 73,000 of record JAYESA010000350.1, read on the forward strand.
CTGTTTACACAAGTTCACAAAGACAGGAAATAAAGAGTTCAATTAAACAGAAATAAAGTTTATTTGCCAAAAGACTGAGCAGGGCGAAGCATTTGTTCAGGAAAAATCCTCAGCTATCACCTCGTCTTCAGGTTCAGGTACGGCTCCGAGTAGTGCTCCTGTTCCGTACACCTCAGGGTAGATCTCGTCTGCTATAACTGGAGAACAAAACCAGGTCCTCAGAGGGACGTAACAAGGTACAAAAGAATACGAGCCAAAATACAGGGAATGAACATGTAAGTCAACCAATATGTTAAACACAAGAGAAACACAATAAATTATTAAGTCTAAGACAGTGGCATGCCGATGATGCTATCAAACAAATCTGAGTAAATAATTAAACTAGCTAAGTGATAATGCAAGTGAGTTATTATTCATACTCAGGCTGAGACTACTACAGGATCAGTGACAAGAAACCATAGAAGTGTTTTCTCGAAGGGCCAGTACAGGTGCCAAAGCTCTGTGTCAGAGACTAGGACACTTCCAGATAACCATATATATATATAATATAATCAGCCTTGATATGGTAATACTCTCTCCACCCAATGTAATCTCATGTCACAGTTCTCAATGTTCATGTTATGCAAGATTAAAACTAATGCAGTCAGTCATTTATTAAGTTCTAAGAAAATAAGCTTAAATCATAAAATCTATATCCTATTATGAAACTCCTTAAAAATCAGGAAGATTCTATATCATGCTTTGTGTCAGGTGTCCTGGGTATAAAGTACTGGATAGGGCAAGTACAACAGTCCCAGAATTTAAAGCAAGAGAATCAAAATGAATCAATAACTGCATTTATGGCAAGGTACACTTGCTTGGATTTTCTGTTTCAATTGTAGCTTGAGCTTCAGCTGGAATTGTAGGCACTACTCCGGTTGCTAAAACAAATATCACCATCAGGTCCAGAACACATCAATCAGCTAGGAACGCCTGTCCTTGAGTCCAATTTGGAGACAAGGGCAAAAATATCATTTTCGGGTCAAGGCGGGGTCCAGATGTGGGCCGCTTTGCACCGAAAAACGTGTCAGGGTCAAAGGTCTCAAAAACAGTCAAACTTAGTGTCAACAGGTCAGGAACGATGATACGAACCCAACGGAACTTCCAGAATTGGATTCCGATGAGCCGTTCTCAAAATTGCCCGTCGAGTGGAGCCTGTGGAGCCCACGACACACGATTTTTTCAACGTTCTCAGAATCGAACCAAACTTGGCTCACAGGACCAGCGTATTGCTACGAGTCCAATGGCGCAAGTTTCGTTTCGATCTGACTTGTGTACACTAAGTTACAGCGAGAAACAGAATGGTCAGATACGAGGCGATGTCCGCGGATACGCACTGATTTCGGTGTGCACGCACATCCGAATCAGCTTCTGCGAAAGCTCGCACATCCGTATCAACGACGCACACGTATCGGTGAAGACCGCACGCGACCAAGTCGTCCCGTTTGGCGGGGCATACTCGATTCCGGGGTGAAACAGGGTTTAGTTTTTCCTGTTTTTGGATCGCGGTGTGCGATCACCACAGGACGCGATGCTCCGAGCGGTTTGTCCGGGCACCGAGAGGGTCAAACAGGCTACGCGATACAATTTACGGAATTAAAATCCGAGCTACGAGCAAAAAGTTATGAATACCTGAAGGGGACCCAAAAACCGAGGTCGAATCGTGTCCGACACGTCGTGAAGTGTCCTGTGTCGAGTCCGAGTCAGCTTCTAGGGTTAGGGTTATGTCCGTGTCGCATCTAGGCTCCTATGTCTGTGTCTAGGAGGCCAGAGTCGAGCCGGAGGGAGACTGGGCAGAGGCGGCCAGGCACGTCGGCGTCGGCGCTGCTCACGGAGGCGTCATCTCAGGCGACTGCGACCGGTGCTCGGGGTCCGACGAGGTCGACTCGGAGCTGCGGGTCTCTGGCGAGCGCTGGAGAGAGGAGTAAGGGCCGGGATAGGCGCTGCGGGAGGCGGCGTGCGGGGCGGGTTCTGCGGAGGACGGCGGGGCTGCGGGCACTGGGTGATCGGAGGACGGCGGGTTCGTCGGGTCGGAGGGGAGGCTTCTTATAGGGCGGAGACGGAAAGAGGAATCGGCGGCGGGTGAGGGGAGCTGGAGCGGAGGGGTTGTCCGGTGGAGGGAGAGGAAGAGGGAGAGGTGCGGGGAAGCCAACGGGCGGCGGACGGCGGCCGTTCCGGCGGCGGAAGTTACAGAGAAGAGGAAGAGGGAGAGGTGCTAGCGGGTCTCGGGTGGCCGCGGGTCGGGCGGCGGTGGACCCGACCCGACCCGGTACGGAGCGGGCTGGGCCGGCCTGCGGGCCAAGGGAATGGGCTGCTGGTTTGGGCTGATATAAAATAATTAATAATTTCAATAAATAAATAATTAGTTAATAATAATAGTTTTTAGGCTTTTAAAATCATCCGGGGTCCAATAAATTCCCGGAAAAATACCATATGTCTAGTTTTTCATTTTACACTATAAAATATTATTTTCATAATATTTTAATAATATTTATTAACATTTAAAAATCCTTTATTAATTAAAACACCTTAGTTTTATTTCAGAAAAATCTCAGAAAATCCAGGAAAATTATAAAAAATCCAAATTTTAAATTTATGAAAATCAGGGGGATTACACCCTGTACGCCTCTTATTATTTATTTTGGGTGCAGAGATATGGATTCACGAGCAAACGACGAGACTCCTGCAGAAATACCACAAGGTGCTGTGGTCACCCAGGAAGATGAAGTGACACCAGTTGATGAAGGTCAATCAGCTCAACAAAGCAGTCAAGCAAATCAGCCTGCCTCGAGAATCCAAGAAGATGACGTTCCACCATCGACGCAGTTTGCTCCACCAATGCCTACCATCCCACAAGGGCAAGCTATGGACGTGCAACAGCTGTTTCAAATGTACTACCCGATGATACAAGCTTATCGGAAGGCTCAGCAAAACCAAACGGAGGAGTTCGTTTGCAGACTTAGCTCAGAGTTACGAAAGTTAATCAGCACCGTTGCAACGGACGTTGTTACTGCAACACGGGCCATGGAGAGCATCACCAGGATAGAGTCCAGCCAGAAGCGGCCTCATGCACCAGACCAAGTATAGCAGGAAGGAGCTGCAAAGCGACCCCAGACGAATCCCCCGAGAGCAGCATCCAGAGACTCATTCCTTCCTACTTGTTACTATTGTGGCAAGGTAGGCCATGATGAGAAGAAGTGCAGACGCAAGTTGGGACTGTGCTTGATTTGCGGATCCAGTAACCATTTAGCCAGAAGTTGCAAGATGCACAGAGGAGAAGCATCAATAGTTAACCAACAAGCGGTACCAGTACCAAGGCCAGCCTGTTCAGCATTGGGAGCACTGTAAACGGGAGTTCACGGAGACCTACCACCATCTCCAGGAGAGAACCAGCCGAGGCCACCTTTGATACCCCAGGCCATACTCTTCCAGCAGGTCCAGCAGCAGAAAAAACCACCTCAAGGACGCGGTCAAGTTTTCGGGATGACTGTGGGAGACGCGCAGAACCATGGAATTGCTAATGCGCGTAAGTCTTTATAGTTGTTCCATTTCTAGCATTTCTGTAGTTCGTGCCTGCTGGTTCGTGACCCCAGACTTAACCTGATTAATAACCTAGTGTTAACCTAGTAATTTTGAACTTACCAATAATTCAGAATGTTTTATAAATGTTAACCTGATAAGTTTTAAAAGATAACCTGGTTTTATAAAAACAGTAATTTCTAGATTTTCCACATTTGGGAAATTACATAATTTCTACTTAGGGAAATGATTTTCCTATGTGTTCAAGCCCCGAACCTTGATTTTCTTTATTGTATTATGATTCTAATAAAATTGGTAACCGTGTCATCTCTGTTGACCGATTATTCTTTGATTGCGAGGACGCAATCCTCTTAAGGGGGGTAGATTGTAAACCCCCTGATTTTCAAGAAAATTTAAATTTTTGGATATTTATATTTTTTTGGAATTTCTGAAATTTTTTTGAGAATTTTCTCTAATTAAATTAAGGTGTTTTAATTATTACAGGATTTTTAACTGTTATTAAATAATATTAAAATATTACGAAAATAATATTTTATGGTGTAAAATAGAAAACTAGACATAGGATAATTTTCCGGGAATTTACTGGACCCCGGATGAATTTTTAAAACCCTAAATAAACCGGGTTTATTTGACCAAACAAACCAGTTTATTTTTTTTAAAACCAATTCCTATTGGGTCGGATCCGGGTTCAATTCAGACCCGACCCAATAACCCATTACCCGACCCGCCTATTTAATTTCGGATCGGGCCGGATCCATAGACCCGACCCGTCCGCCCGTTAGCCCGCAACCCGCATCTCCTCATCTCCCCCAACCCGTTCAGCCGCCCGACGGATTCCCTTCGCCTCCGGCCGTTACGCCGCCGGCCGACCGTTTCATGTTCCGGCGAAACCCCCAGCCCTTTCCCTTCCTATTCCGGCTAAACTTTCGGCGATTCCCCTCCTCGAATCCTTATTTAAACCGCAGAACCCTACTCCCCTCTTCCCCTAGAACTCGCCGGAACCCTAGCTCCTCCTCGCCGTCCCTGTCCAGCCACCACCCAGGCGACTCCCCTCCAGCAAAACCCGAACTCCCGGCGGCACCGCCCAGACACCCGGACCAGTCCGTCTCACCTCCAGCCGACCGCCCCTCTCCAGAACCAAACACCCCGACCACTCCACGGCTGCCCAGCGAGTCACCAGCGACTCGGACACGTCACAGAACCCTGACCTAGCCAGGATACAGCTTGGACACGGATCCAGGACACGGGGACTCGTAATCGACATGCGAAATCGAACTTTTTCAGGTATCCATAAATTTTTGCTCGTAGCTCGGATTTCGATTCTGTAAGTTGCATCGCGTAGCCTGCATGACCCTCTCGGTGCTGGGACAAACCGCTCGGGACATCGTGTCCTGTGGTGATCGCACACCGCGATCCAAAAACAGGAAAAACCAAATGCCCCGTATCCGACCATTCTGATTCTCGCTGTAACTTAGTGTACACACGTCGGATCGAGACAAAACTTGCACCATTGGACTCGTAGCAATACGCTGGTCCTATGAGCCAAGTTTGGTTCGATTCTGAGAACTTTGACAAAATCGCGTGTCGTGGGCCCCACAAGCTCCATCCGACGGGCGATTTTGAGAACGGCTCATCGGAATCCAATTCTGGAAGTTCCGTTGGGTTCGTATCATCGTTCCTGACCCGTTGACACTAAGTTGGACTGATTTGGAGACCTTTGACCCTGACGTATTTTTCGGTACAAAGCGGCCCACATTTGGACCCCGCCTTGACCCGAAATTGACGTTTTTGCCCTTGTCTCCAATTTGGACTCAAGGACAGGCGATCCTAGCTGATTAATATTTTCTGGATCTGTTGGTGATGTCTATTTCAGCAACCGGAGTACTGCCTGGAAATCCAGCAGAAGCTCGAGCTACAATTGAAACAGGAAACCCAGGCAAGTGTACCTTGCCATAAAATACAGTTTATTGAATCATTTTGATTCTCTTGCTTTAATTTCTATGACTGTTATACTTTCCCTATCAAGTACTCTATACCCAGGACACCTGACACAAAGCATGATACAGAATCTTCCTGATTATTCAAGGGGGTTTTGTATAGGATATAGATTTCATGACTTGAGCTTTACATTTTATCCTGACTAGTTGCATTAGTTTAATCTTGCGTAACATGAACATTGAAAACTGTGACGTGAGATTACATTGGGTGGGAAGAGTGTTACCATATCAAGGCTGAATATATATTATATTGTGTAATCTGGATGTGTCCTAGTCTCTGACACAGAGCTTTGGCACCAGTACTGGCCCTTCGAGAAAACAATGCTATGGTTTCTTGACACTGATCCTATGGTAGTCTCAGCCTGAAGTATGATTAATAACTCTCATCTTGCATAATCACTTAGCTGGTTTAATTACTTACCCTGTTATTTCTTTATTTCTGCACTGCATTATATTTTGGCATATTTTATCTGTACCTTGCTATGTCCCCTGAGGACCTGGAATGGATTATGTCCCCAGATTTAGCAGACGAGATCTACCCAGAGGTGTACGAAACAGGGGCACTACTCGGAGCAGTACCTGAACCTGAAGACGAGGTGATCGCTGAGGACTTCTCCTGAACAACTGCTTCGCCATGCTCAGTTTTACTTGGCCAATAAACTCTTTATTTTCCTGTTAATTGAACTTGTATAAACAGACTTAATATCGGATTGTTCTCCAATTTATATATTTTGACTGTTGTTGTTTAATATTTCTTTTGCTGATGTTGCTATCTTATATCTGTGGATGAGACTAGTAAATCCCTGACTGTTGTAATACAGCTTAAGTATGCCCCGATGGATCCATTAAATTGGGTTTGTCCATCGGTGCATGCTGCTGGCCATTATCACGCGTCCGGTCCCTCGGTATTTTGGGACTGGGGCGTGACAATCAAAGAATAAGCTACTAAAGAAAGAGTTATAGAAATACAAGGTTGCTCAGTTTACAACTGCCTCCTCGAACAAGTGGGGGTAACGCTGGCGCATACTATCTTCTCGTTCCCAAGTCGATTCTCCCGGAGAATGATGTTTCCATGCTACACGAACCAGTCTGATTGTCTGTCCCCGCAATGTCTTCTCACTGACGTCGAGGATGCCAACTGGTTGCTCTTCATATCTCAAGCTTGGGCCTACTGCGATCTCTGAATGATCAACTACGTGACTTGGGTCGGTCACGTACCTTAGCAGCTGTGAGACATGGAATACGTCATGTACTCCCTCTAAGGATGGAGGTAATGCAAGACGATAAGCCACCTCACCAACGCGCTCTAGAATGTCAAATGGCCCAATATACCTTGGGCTCAACTTGCCTCTGCTCCCAAATCTGATAGTACCACGAGTGGGCGAAATCCCCAAGAACACGTGCTCTCCTTCTTTGAACTCTAGAGGACGTCTGTGTGTATCTGCCCAATACTTCTGTCTGTCCTGAGCTGTTCGTAGATGATTCTGAATCTGCTTCACCTTTTCCACTGTCTGCGTTACCAATTCTGGACCCAGTATTTGACGTTCACCAACGTCACTCCAACATATAGGCGATCTGCATTTCCTCCCGTATAATGCCTCGAATGGTGCCATATGAATGCTGGCCTGATAACTGTTGTTGTAGGAGAACTCTACTAAGTGCAAATGATCTTCCCAAGATCCTCCAAAGTCTAGCATACATGATCGTAACATATCTTCCAAGATCTGAATGGTGCACTCCAATTGGCCATCTGTCTGTGGGTGGTAAGCCGTGCTGAATTTGAGTCTGGTGCCCAGACTCTCTTGCATGCTTCTCCAGAAATGAGAGATAAATCTTGAATCTTGATCCGATACAATACTAACAGGCACTCCATAAAATTTGACGATTTATCGTATATACATGTCGGCTAGTACCTCTGTGGACTGTCCAACTCTAAATGGCAAGAAGTGTGTCGATTTAGTGAGTCGATCCACAATAACCCATACTGCGTCTCTTTCGCTTGGGCTCCTTGGAAATCCTGTGACAAAGTCCATCGTGATATGCTCCCACTTCCATTCTGGTATAGGCAGCGGCTGTAACATACCTGTAGTCCTCTGATGCTCGGCCTTTACTTGCTGGCAGACTAAGCATTTGGCCACAAATCTCACGATCTCCCTTTTCATTCCATGCCACCAGTAATACTGTCTCAAGTCTCGGTACATCTTGGTTCCTCCTAGGTGAACAGAGTACATAGAGCTATGTGCTTCAGTCATTAACTCTTGTCTCAATTCTCCATTTGGAACATACAAGCGATTTCCAAATCTCAATGTCCCGTCTTCGTGTATGCGAAGTCCTGTCTGCATGCCTGCTTCTGTCCTCTCTTTGAGTCTTCGAAATCTAGTATCGGTGGGCAATGCCTCTTTAATCTTCTCCATGAGTGATGACTGAATCTCAAGATTAGCCATCAAGCCATTCTGTCCCGGTAAGACAACCTCTATCTGAAGCTCCTGTAGATCCTTTAATAACTCGGGCTGCATCATCAAGAAATAAGCCGTAGGCTTCCTGCTGAGTGCGTCTGCTACGACATTCGCCTTTCCCGGATGATACTGCAGATCTATGTCAAAATCTACCATCAATTCCAGCCAACGTCTCTGCCTCATGTTAAGCTCCTTCTGAGTATATACATACTTCAGACTCTTGTGATCCGTAAAGATGTCTACTTTCTCCCCATAAAGATAGTGCCTCCAAATCTTCAATGCAAATATAACTGCTGCTAACTCCAGATCGTGTGTTGGATAGTTCTTCTCGTGGACCTTCAACTGTCTCGACGCGTAAGCAATGACCTTGCCATGTTGCATCAAAACACATCCTAATCCACTGCCTGATGCATCACTGTAAACAATAAAACCTCCTGACCCCGAAGGAAGAGTCAATACAGGTGCTGTTGTTAATCTTCTCTTCAATTCTTCGAAGGCCTTCTGGCAGTCTTCTGTCCATATAAACTCCTGGTCTTTACGTGTCAGCTTCGTCATCGGTTCTGCAATCCTTGAGAAATTTTCTACAAACCTTCGGTAATATCCCGCAAGTCCGAGAAAACTTCTCACCTTCGCAACTGATGTGGGTGTAGGCCAAGTCTCTATTGCCGCAACTTTCTCTGGATCCACTGAAAGTCCTTCTCCTGAGATGATATGTCCCAAGAAAGGCACTTTGTCCATACAGAACTCACACTTACTGAGTTTGGCGTATAACTTCTCCTGCCTCAAGGTCTCTAACACGATTCTGAGATGCTCCTCGTGCTCTTCGTGGTTCTTGGAATATATGAGGATGTCATCAATGAACACCACCACGAATTTATCCAAGAACTGATGGAAGACTCTGTTTATTAAACTCATAAACACTGCTGGCGCATTGGTTAAACCAAACGGCATCACCAAGAACTCATAATGTCCATACTTGGTCCTGAAAGCTATCTTCGGGATGTCTTCCTTCCTTACTTTGATCTGATGATAGCCGGATCGAAGGTCAATCTTCGAGAATACCCTTGCGCCACTCAATTGATCAAATAGATCATCAATGCATGGTAAGGGATACCTGTTCTTGATGGTCACAGTATTTAGTGCCCTGTAGTCAATGCACAATCGTACTGTTCCATCCTTCTTCGGCACAAATAATATGGGTGCTCCCCAAGGTGAAACACTGGGCCGAATGAAACCCTTCTCCAGAAGATCGTCAACATGTTCTTTCAACTCCACTAACTCCTTAGGTGCCAGCCGATATACTGATGAAGTGATAGGCTCTGCTCCTGGAGTTAAGTCTATTGTGAATTCTATTTCCCGATCAGGTGGTAAACCTAGAAGATTATCAGGAAATACATCCACAAACTCTGATATAACTCTTGGGTAACCTATCTCTCCTTCTACAGATAGTACCCTAAGAGTAGGCTGAACTCCTTGCTCTACTGCTCCTCGAAGAAACTCAAATTCTGGATGTCCTGGCGGTCTAAATATAACCCGCCCAAGTCGGCAATTAAGAGTCGCATGGTACTGACTTAACCAGTCCATACCAAGTACGATATCATAATCCGGCATGGAAAAGATTAGAAATTGAGCTCGCATTTCTCGGCCACAAACTACTACAGAACATGATCTACAGACGTCACTAACCGGAATAATTCCACCTCCCGTAAGAATCCTCTTCATCTTCGGAAGGGGTGCGGTAGCTACTCTATGGGTGGCTACAAAGCTAGCTGCTATAAATGAATGCGATACTCCAGAATCAAATAATGCTACAGCTGGTAATGAAGCTACTAAAATAGTACCTGCGATGACCTCGCCTGCTGTAGCCTCCTCCTCAACAGCTAATGTGAATGCCTGGCCTCGTCCCTGAGCTGGACCTCTCTGCTGCTGCTGCTAAAATAGGGCTGCCTGTGGTGCCAGTGGTGGTCTCTGCTGATTTCCTCCTGGGACTGGGGGCCTGACGCCTCTAACTCCTGCCTGCTGGGCTCCTACTGCTGGATAAGCTGGTCGTGGAGCAGGTAAAGCTAATCTCGGTGCTCCGTCTCTGCGCTCGGTACAGTCTCTGGAAAAGTGCTGGTTGGATCTGCAGCTCAGACATAGTCCCAACTTACGCCTGCACTCTTTCTCAATGTGCCCTACCTTGTCGCAGTGGTGACAAGTAGGGAGAGATACGGCCCTGTGTGCGGTCCTCTCGGGCATACTCCTCTGGGTCCGTTTTGCTGAATCCCCATGTGCTGTCCTGGATAGTGCTGCTGCATTAGGCCTCTTCAGATTCGACTCCCTTCTAGTGACGCGCTCCATGCGTCGTGCTGCTGCGAGGACGTCGGTATAGGATGTAGGTGCTACCGATCCTATCAATCTCTGAAGCTCGAACTTCAACCCGTCGAAGAACTTCTCTGCTTTTTCTTCCTCCGTCGAAATCAATGTTGGGGCAAAGCGGCTCAGGCGAATAAATTCCGCATTGTATTCTTCCACTGTCATGTTGCCTTGGATAAGGCGGTTGAATCTGTCTCTGAGATTTGACCGTGCAACTGCTGGAATGTACATCTCTTGGAAGAGCCTGGAGAACTCTTCCCAAGTGTCTCGGTCCTGTCTGAGCCTCCTTTCTTCTGCTAGCTACCAGTGATGTGCATTATCAGTTAACTGCATTCTGACTGCTGTCATCCATTTCTCTCTCGAAAGTTCAGCGGCTTCCAACTGATGCTGAATGTTAGTGAGCCATTCATGAACTTCTGTTGGCCCTTCTTTACCAGAAAATGTGCGAGGCTTGAGATGACGGAAATCGGTGATAGATCCCGTCGCTGTTCGCCTCGCTGGTGGATTTGCCTGCTCCAATGCGGATACCAGGCTGGTCCTCAGATACTCTGCCTCCTGTCGGTGGGCCTCTTGCTGAATCTGTTGCTGTGCTTGCATCATAGCATACATCATCTGGAACATCTGTTGCCCGTCCATGGCTTGTCCTGGCAGGAAAACTGGCATCTGCGGAGTGAACTGTGGTGGAGGTGGGATGTCCTCTCTCCGGAACCTTGGATTAGGCTGTCCGATTTGATCGCTCTGCGATGCTCGTCCTCCATTCCCTGGGGTCACTCCGTCTGTATAAGTAACCACAACGTCGTGTGGGGTATCCAAGGGAATCTCATCTCCGTTCCTGGGGTCCATTACTCTGCAACCAAAAGATAAACTATAAGAACGCTCAGAGGAATCAATACAGGATGCAGTTCAAGTAACAATTTCGAGTTTGATATAGAGTTCAATAATGGTTTAGATCATGGATGAGATCCTATAACTTATCCTATCCTTAGGGCAGGCTGGTTCGGTCCCTAAGTTGAAACCGAACAATTTGTCGTAGACCTGCATGGGCCACCACAAAAACTATGCCACGCCCCAGTCCCAAAATACCGTGGGACCAGACTCGTGGCAATGGCCAGCAGTACGCACCGATGGACAAACCCAATTTAATGGATCCATCAGGGCATACTTAAGCTGTAAAATCAAGTCTACGACAACATGGCACAACTAATCTCATCCACACAAGATATAAAATATGATCAACAGAATAAATAAGGAATGTAAATCATCAGCTAGTCTCAACAAAGTACTTCGGGGAACGATCCGATAAATATCTAGTACAATGGTTCAACAGACCAGAAATAAAAGACTAAAATAAATAAATAAATACTGAGCATGAAACATGGATGCTCAGGCAAAGTCTTCAACTAACACCTCATCCTCGGGTGTCGGTCCAGCTCCTGCTCCGGTCCCGTATATCTCGGGATAAACCTCGTCTGCAAAATCTGGGGAAAAATCCGGATCCAGGTCCTCAGAGGACATAGCAAGGTACAAGAAAGCTCATGCCAATAAATAAATAAGCAGTGCAGCAATAATAAATAAATAAAGCGATAGGGTAAATATATAACCATCTAAGTGCAATGCAAGTGAGAGCATCACTAGTCTCAGGCTGAGCCACTACAAGCTCTGTGTCGGGGAGCCGGTAGCGGTAATAACCGGTAATGTGTCTAGCTCTGCTCCGAGAGTCTACGACCTCACAATAGTAGAAGATATATAAATAAACAGCCTGTAGCCTGTGTGTCTCTCCCCACTCAATGGAATCACACGTCTCATGTCCATGACACGCAAAATCAAAACTAATGCAGCAAGTCATAATAAGGTCTAAGATTATAATGTCCATGTCCAGTCCTGTATTCTATACAGAATCACCACGAATATCTCGGGAAGATCCTGTCTCATGAATGGTGTCAAGTGTCCTGGGTCAAAGTGTACTTGGTAAGACCAGTACGAGAATATATAATGTTACGAATGTCCATCTCTAGGTGACCGTAACCAACACCGCGTACAGTGTCGGCACCCGACTAATAATCGGACGCTAAGTACGTCATACGGTCCTAGGTTAAGCATGCACAGCAATATAATGAAGCAAGAAAAAATATGTAACAATACTGCAGAGTTTGGCAAGGTACACTTGCCTGATGTTTGAATATCAACCGTCGTCCCGGTATCAATAGATCCTGTGGGTACTCCTCCAAAAGCTGTAATAAATATCACCAACCATCTCAGAAGATGTCAAACTGCTAGAAATGCCTGTCCTTACATCCAATTTGGACACAGGGGCAAAAAGGTCATTTTCGGGCCAAAGCGGGTTCCATATGTGGGCCACTTTGCACCGAAAAGCGTGTCAGGGTCAAAGGTCTACAAATTAGTCAAACTCAGTGTCTATAAGTCAGGAATGCTGATACGAACCCAACAGAACTTCCAGAATTGGATTCCGATGAGCCGATCACAAAATTGCCCGTCAAGTGGAGCCTGTGGGGCCCACGATACGCGATTTTGTCAACGTTCTCAGAATCGGACCAAACTTGGGTCACAGGATCAGCGTATTGCTATGAGTCCGATGGCGCAAGTTTCGTCTCGATCCGACGTGTGTACACAAAGTTGCAGCATGTTCTAAAAAAGTCGGATACGGGGTGTTGTTCGCGGATACGTGTTGATTTCGGGGTGCACGCACATCCGAATCGACTTCTACGAAATCCCACACGACCGTATCAACGACGCGCACGTTTTGGTAAAGACCGCGTGCGACCAAGTCGTCCCGTTTGGTGGGGCGTACTCAGTTCCGGGGTGAATCGGGGCGTTGGTTTTCCTGTTTTTGGATCGCGATGTGCGATCACCACAGGACGCGATGCACCGAGCGGGTTGCACGGGCACCGAGAGGGTTATACAGTCTACGTGTAGCAACTGACGGAAACTAAATCGGAGTTGCGATGAGGGAGAAAACGATACCTGAACCGAGCTCCAAAATCTGAGTTTCCACGTGTCCGAGATTCACCTGTGTCCTGGTCTTGTCCTCTCGTCTACCGAGTGTCCGCGCTAGGGTCCTGACTTGGCAGCGGGGTCGTCGAGGTCGGGCTAGGGCGGCGGCGCCGAGGGCTGACCGGTGTCGACGGGGATGGGAAAACGTCGAGGTCGGCCAGGGAGGAGAGAGGGGACCCGTGCTCGAGGGGCAGCGGTCGACGGACTGCTGACTCGTCGGAGGGGACGATCGTAGATGATCTACGAGGCGGTGGAGGTGAGAGAGGCTGGGGGTGTGCGATGGCCTGGCGGCAACGTCGAGGCGGAGGAGATCGGGGGAAAAGGCAGCGTCGACGGACGGATCGTCGACGGGATCCGAGCGGCGAGGGGTCTGGGTGATAGGGAGCGGCGGTGTCGTTCAGGGCACCGCGGATCAGCTGCTGGGCGGAGCAGCTAGGTTGTCGATAGCGAAGCTCGAGGGCGGCGAGAACTTAGGGTTTAGGTTAGGGCTAGGCACGAACGCCGAGGAGGAGCTTTATAGGGCTGCTACAGGAATTTCCGGCGAAGAAATTCTAGGGTTCCCATACGGGTTTGGGTCCGAGTTTGGCTCGGATCTAACCCGACCCGACCCAATAAGCTGGGTTTGGTTTGGTCTAAACAGGGTTGGTTCAACTTGGGTCTGGTTCACTCTCCCAATAGTTCCTAGGGCTTAAAATGCATTTCCGGAGTCCAATAAATTCACCGAAAAATACCCTGCGTCCGGTTTTCCATTTTACACCATAAAATCTTATTTCCATAATATTTTGACACCAATAAACTATATTAAAAATACTTAACTCTCCATCACCTTGGTTCTTCATCCAGAAAATGTCAAAAATCCGAAAAAATATATTAAAATTATTTGAAAATTTTGGGTGTTTACAACGCCGGAATAGGTTCATAAGTCCCCAACTCATCCCAAAGAGTCTGCAATTGGCCGAAGTAGTCGACCATAGACATGGATTTTGTTTGGCGACACTCTACCAACGAATGTTTAATCTATTGAATTCTACCGCCATTCCCCACGCTAAATCGGTACTTGAGCGAATCCCATAACGGTTTTGCCTCCTCAAAGTAGGATATCATCTTCTTCACCGAAGCGTCAATAGTGTGCAAGTACCATTGCACAAGCATCGATTGGACACAATACCAATCCTGCAATTTTTTATTCTCCATAGGTTTATCGATAGACCCGTCAATAAACCCAAATTTTTGTCAAGCCCGTATAGAAAGCCGAATAGATCTCGTCCATTCCTCATAATTTTTCTCACAAAATACCACTTTCATAATTATATTACCCAGATTGTCATTAGAACCAAGGTAATACGGGGAGGTGGGATCGATCCTTGTTGCCGCCGCCACCGACATAGAAAACTTGCCGCCACCGCCACCGCTCGTCATACCGCCGGTCGAAGGGAGACTCACCGCCACCGCCGTGGAGAAAAAAATTGCCACTGATGCCGTTGTTATGGGAAAAAAAATTGTGCCATAGTCGTCATGCTTTGATACTATGTGAAGAAGTAGTAGGAGAGAATAATCTAGGTCTTTCATTCATCATGATATTACATATATATATACATCCAGATATCAACTTGGGCCTAAGACACATGTGCCAATCACCATATATACAATTTAATCATATAATTTAATCCCAATAACTTATGTCCTCAAAAAAATCTTTATACCATCGAGAGCTCGACGGAGATGGAGGGGGTCACCGACCGGGAGGCGATACTGTCTAGAGGGGCTCAGGGTGTCACGCCCCAGTCCTAAAATACGTAGGACTAGGAACACGTAAGCATGCCAACCATATGTATATGTCAACTCCAATATATGGATACCATAATACACACGTACGTTGTAATATGAATATTAACTCACATGTGGTATCTATATTGTCACAAGTCACAGCAATACTAATCACATCCACACAACAAGTCACAGAAAAGAAATAACTAAACTAGAATAATGAGTCTGAATAATCCAAAATGATAGTCTGGTGGAGACAAATCCACTACCAAAGACTATATCCAAAACTAAAATGAGAGAGGAGGATAAAATCTCCAATATAAAATAAGACGATGATATAAGAGTGTCAGCTAAAAGATCCATCGCTAGAGATAATCAAAGATGCTCAGAAGGTACGACTTTCTTGGCAGAAAATAATGCGTCAGGTCCCGGCCCGTACTCCTGCGGATACTCCTGGTCGTCTATACTTGGCAAGTGACCAGGTCCTCAGAGGGACGTAACAAGATACATAGAAGCATGCCAATTGAATACAGTAAACATGCATAATAGACAGAAAATATATAAGTACACGCTGTACAAGATAATCTATATGAAATGCATAATAAGGACAACTTTTCGACGTATGGGCATGGATAGGCTACTCTATCTAATCTCACAACTGACACACCCGTCAGGGACATCAGAAATCGACATACCTCGAGGGTAGCGACCAGCGCGACACCAAAAATTGACATACCTCGGGGGTAGCGACCAGCGCGACACCAAAAATTGACATACCTCGGGGGTAGCGACTAGCGCAACACACTACCGTAGTACGTTCTAGTTACTACGGTTTACCAGAGTGGTTATAGCCCATACGCCTACTGATTGTCCTCCCCTTCCATGATTCTATGTGTCAAGTGTGTGTCAACATATATATAGTATATAATTATGAATGAAAGAAAACACACATACAATAAATATATAAAAATATAATAAGCATGCAAGGCACTGTAAGCAATGTGGCAAGGTATACTTGTCTGGCAAAAAAGTTACAATGTGTAAGTGTCCAAACGTCAGGCACAATGGATCAGAAACTATGGCATCAGAATAAACGTCTCCGGATGCTGAAATAAACATCATCAACGTTCCCAGAATAAACAAGACAGCTAGAAAATACTACCCTTTCTTCCAATTTGGACACTGGGGCAAAATAGTAATTTTGGGTCAAAGCGGGTCCATATGTGGGCCATTTTGCACCGAAAAGTGTGCCAGAGGTAAAATTCTCTAAATGAGACAAGTTATAGGTCAAACAAATTCTAAACGTCAATATGAACCCAACGGTATGTCCAATTTTGGATTTCGGTGAGCCAAACACAAATTCGTCCAAAAAGTCAATCGTAGGTACCGCAAATAGGTGGCTTGGTCAACTGTCTTAGAATCGTGTGAAACTTGGGTCACAGGACCAGCGTGATACCACGAATCCAATGACGCAAGTTTTGTCGTATTCCGACGAGCGTACAATAAATGACGCGATATTTTGCAAAAGTCGAGATATTGGACCTTTTTATGGATACGGGGTGATTCCGACGCGCACACACGTCCAAATCTGTTTCCGCGAAAGCCCACACATCAGGATATACCATACGCACCTTTCGATACAATTGATACGCGACAAGGCGGTCCCGTTTAGCGGGGCACACTCCGTATCTCAATTTTTTAATATTTTAAAAACAAGTTTTTGGTCGATTTGGAGGTTGAATAATTTTACATATAGAACAAATTAACAAAAACTAAAATAATAGAAAAATTCTTGGTTATATGGAGAAGAAAAATCCTTTTATTAGTTTTTGAAAATAATAAACAGATTGATGGCAAATTGGGTGTGAACATGGGATTTTGGATTCAAAATTCTGAACTGTTTTGGTCAGTTTTTCGGTCATTTTACGGTCAAATTTTTGACCAATCCGGGACACGAAAACTCGTGCCGCTTTAATAAAAATGCTAGAGGGTCAAGTTGTGAACGTACACGAATAAACCGCACATAAAAAAGATGAGAGATGAAGGAGATACGTTACCTTGAATTAGGGAGGTTGGTGGGGTGATGTTGTGCACGCGTGGTGCGCGGACGGGCTGGATGGTGGCGGCGGCGACGACGCAGGGCGGCGCTGGCGGGCGGTCGGCGGCGAGGCTGGGGGCGGCGGATCTAGGGTTTGGTTGGGTTTCGGTGTAAGAAATGAAATATATATATATATATATATATATATATATATATATATATATATATATATATATATATATATATATATATATATATATATATATATATATATATATAAGGGAGAGGGGAGAGAAGTGGCCGCGGGATTGTTGCTGGGAAGGGGGGATTTTGTTTGCTGGGAGGGTTTAGTTATTAGGATGGGTTTAGGTTTTAGGTTGGTAGTCAGTTTTGTTTAGGGTTTTAATTATCTTTTCTTTTTCTTTTCTTTTCTTTTCTTTTTATTCTTTTTCTTTTCATTTTTATTTTATTACCATTATTACTATAATTATTATTATAACTAAAATTATTATTATTATTATTATAACTATTACTTATTATTATTACTCTCATTATTATTATCAAAATTATTTAATAACTATATATTATTTACGTATATATTTGAGGTATATAAAAAAATATGTTTGCACCCAAATTAAATTCTGAAAAAATCTATTACTCTTTCACAGAGGTTCCTAAAATAAAATAGTAGTTTTGTACAATAGTTCTAAATGATTAATTATCTAGGTAATTAAATCAATAATATATATTTTCTAATCAACTATGAAATAATATAGATAAATTCAATAATTAATTAATTAAATATAATATAAAAATATGGGATTTTACATTCTACCCAACTTACAAAAATTTTATCCTCGAAATTGATACTACCTATATTCATAATGAATCACTATAGCTATTACACTTCATTGCTATCTAGCAGTGCTTCCTAAATGTCATGGTCAGTCACCTTAACACTTCTCATTTATTGTCCATACCCTATTCTATTTTCTTCTAACTCGTCTATACTATCCGACTTACAAGAATTCTACTAGTAGTCAAAGTCTCTTGAGGCTATTGTCTATGTCACGCCCCAGTCCCAAAATACGTAGGACTAGGAACACGTAAGCATGCTAGTCGTATGTATATGGCAACTCCAATATATGGAAACCATAATGCACACGTATGCTGTAATATGAATAATAACTCACATATGGTAAAAAAACTATCACAAGTCACAGGGCATAACTAAATCTTATCCACATAAATCATAAATAAATAAATAACCAATAAATAGGTAACTAATCTCAACATGAAGTATCAAAGGATGACAGTCGGATGGAAACAAATCCACTGCCGAATTAGAATATAAAAGCAAACACAATATAAGTCCATCAAGTAACAATCATGAGGCTCGAAGAGAAAGACCTCCTCGAAAATATTAGTAACCAGTCCGGATCTGCGCTTCTGCGAATACTCATGAATATCTACACCTGAAAAGGGACCAGGTCCTCAGAGGGACATAACAAGATACATAGAAGCATGCCAATTGAATACGGTAAACATGCATAATAGATAGAAAATATATAAGTACGATGTACAAGACAATCTATATGAATGCATAATAAGGACAACTTTTTGACGTATGGGCAAAGGTAGACTACTCTATCTAATCTCACAACTCACACACACGATAGGGACATCAGAAATTGACATACCTCGGGGATAGCGACCAGCGCGACACCAGAAATTGACATACCTCAGGGGTAGCGACCAACGCGACACACTACCGTAGTACATGCTAGTTACTACGATTTACCAGAGTGGTTATAGCCCATACGCCTACTGATTGTCCTCCTCTCTCATGATACTAGGTGTCAAGTATGTGGCAACATATATAATATACAGTAATGACTGAAAGAAAATACACATGCAATAAATATATGAAAATATAATAAGCAATGTAAAGTACCGTAAATAATTTGGCAAGGTATACTTGCCTGGCAAGAAGTTGCGTAGTACCAATAACCTGCTCCAGAAGTCGCACAGAACAATCCGGTAGGTCCTATATACATATAATATAATACAATACAACATCAGCTATTGCACTAGCACACATATAACCATAATGACACTGAACTCAGAGTGTACGCTAGGAGGTGATACTGGTCATCTAGCAGGGTCAAGCGTGCGCCTAAATGCACGGGTGTCACGTCCTCAGATGCTGTGAAAACAGACAGTCAACACTAACACGATCTCGCCAGTACGTCAGTGTACACAAGGCAGACATATTACTAATACTCAGGGTCACAAGG
>JAYESA010000350.1:95000-235360 GCA_036927795.1 Iris macrosiphon
GGCTACTTTGCCAATAATTTATCATAGTCGTCAGTTCGTAACAAGTTCCTTCAACTCTTTCCTAAGCTTAGTCTAAGTTTTTGGGCAACAGTTAAGGTCTTGGCTAACTTATAAAACTATTAAAAGTATAAACTAATTCAACAATCCAACTAATTCCTACTAGACTAAGGGATGCTATACATGGTTTTTAAAATAATAAGAGGATACAGATATTGCTATGGTGCATATACATAAGGGTTATCATTATGTACTCATCTTTTAGTTATTAATCATTTACTAAACCATTTATGTTTTAACTAACAAAATAAGGGTGAGGTTGAAGTAATTCAAATAATTCATAATGGCACGAAAGGATACGACTATGATAGGAAAAGTTAAACACGAGATAAGGAATGGATATAAAAAAGAAGATGAGCCACCCAAGGGGGTGAGATGGTGATAGAAGAAGAGTACTACTACTGCTACTCGCGTCATCCAGTAGCATCGCGTGTATGCCATCTGGGTAGAATATCAATATATCCTCATAACTGCTAAACCACCATATATATAATTCTACGTCTACTATGTACCTAAGATCTCATGTCATAAAGGGGGTCGTGAGTATGCAATGACAAATATAACTAAAGGTCGTACATGTATCTACGACTTCCTGTGCTTGTGCTCCCTTATTTGTCATCATGAGTTCTTGGCCTATGGGGTATATCTAGTACTCTCCGTGTATCAAACTTATACTAAGCACGAACGTTCGTCTTTTCGAAATAGGGAAAGACGAAAAATAATAACAAAGAATTCAAGGAGGAGGTGATAGAATACAAGTACGGGATTCAAAGAGATTAGAGAATTCGAAAGGGAGTTGCCAAGGCAGTTGTGGATTGAAATCTTATTTTGGTAAATTTCTATTCGCATGTTCACATCAAAACAGTTATATACCTGACATGATATGCTCTGACCATTCTAGAGGGCAAATATATTCGTCTAACAAGTTGAGTCAACTATATCTCAATCCACATAAAGTAGTGATACAAAGATCAAACCAAGCGCACTAAGGTTGATCAGACCATAATGCACTAATTTTGATTTAGACAATGTATTAATATGAGCCCCCAATAATACATATGTCATGAACAAGCTCAATAAAAGAATAAACTTGCAAAACTAGGCTATAATAGCAACATAAGTCGAGGTAGTTCAGAAAATATAAGTACGTTGGATTAGGATGGAGGAAGGTACAGAATAACTTAAGTTCACCAAGAAGATGGGTGTTGTGCCTCTATAGTTTCCATAATAACTCCTTGTCAAGGTCTCTGGTCGACCAAAAGGGTGTATGGGCCTCCAAGTTCTACAGTCTAGATAAATACTATCTTTTTATGCAAGTCAATAGTTGGTATCATTCAATTATACTTTATTAATGAGTCAAAAGGACTATGTGATACTAGGTTATGAGGCATACTACCAAACTTACAAGAATTTAACTAACAGTGTTATTGAACAATATAGTGTATATAC
Organism: Iris macrosiphon; assembly: GCA_036927795.1. Taxonomy (NCBI): domain Eukaryota; kingdom Viridiplantae; phylum Streptophyta; class Magnoliopsida; order Asparagales; family Iridaceae; genus Iris; species Iris macrosiphon. The sequence goes on from JAYESA010000350.1 coordinate 96,507, forward strand.
CTAGTATAAGTTATCTTCTTAACCTCTATCAAGCACGAAAGAAAAAAGAAGATTAACGTTGAGAAGGGATCAAGCAAGATGCAATGCAAGCAATCAAAATAAGAATGCGAAATGAAATCAAGGACGGTGATTAAATAAGTGGATGAGATCCTATACTCTAATCCTATGCGCAGGCTTGCTCAGTACAGTAACGTAACCGAGACAATATGCTCTCGACCTGCATAGGCCACCACAAAAATATGTCATGCCCTAGTCCCAAAATACATAGGACTAGGAACACGTAAGCATGCCAGCCATATGTATATTGCAACTCCAATATATGGATACCATAATACACACGTACGCTGTAATATGAATATTAACTCACATATGGTATCTATATTGTCACAAGTCACAGAAATACTAATCCCATCCACACAATAAGTCACAGAAAAGAAATAACTAAACTAGAATAATGAGTCTGAATAATCTAAAATAATAGTCGGGTGGAGACAAATGTACTACCAAAGACTATATCCAAAATTAAAATGAGAGAGAAGGATAAAATCTCCAATATAAAATAAGACGATGATATAAGAGTGTCAGCTAAAAGATCCATCGCTAGAGATAATCAAAGATGCTCAGAAGGTACGACTTCCTCGGCAGAAAATAATGCGTCAGATCCCGGCCCGTACTCCTGCGGATACTCCTGGTCACCTATACCTGGCAAGGGACCAGGTCCTTAGAGGGACGTAACAAGATACATAGAAGCATGCCAATTGAATACAGTAAACATGCATAATAGATAGAAAATATATAAGTACGCTATATAAGACAATCTATATAAAATGCATAATGAGGATAACTTTTTGACGTATGGGCATGGGTAGGCTACTCTATCTAATCTCACAACTCACAAACCCGTCAAGGACATCAGAAATTGACATACCTCGAGGGTAGCGACCAGCGCGACACCAGAAATCGATATACCTCGGGGGTAGCGACCAGGACGATACACTACCGTAGTACGTGCTAGTTACTACGGTTTACCGTAGTGGTTATAGCCCATACGTCTATTGATTGTCCTCCCCTCCCATGATACTATGTGTCAAGTGCATGTCAACATATATATAGTATATAATTATGACTGAAAGAAAACACAAATATAATGAATATATAAAAATATAATAAGCATGCAAGGTACTGTAAGCAATTTGGTAAGGTATACTTGCCTGGCAAGAAAGTTGTAAAGTGTAAGCGTCCAGACGTCAGGCACAATGGATCAGAAACTATGGCATCAGAATGAACGTCTCCGTATACTGAAATAAATATCATCAATATTTCCAGAATAAGCGAGACAGCTAGAAAAGACTATCCTTTCGTCCAATTTGGATACAGGGGCAAAATGGTAATTTTGGGTCAAAGCGGGTCCACATGTGGACCACTTTGCACCGAAAAGCATGCCAGAGGTAAAGGTCTCTAAATGTGATAAATTATAGGTGAAAAAAAATTTTAAACGTTAATACGAACCCAAAGGTATGTCCAATTTTGGATTTCGGTGAGCCGAACACAAATTTGCACAAAAAGTCAACCGTGGGGCCCGCAAATAGGGGGCTTGGTCAACTGTCTCAAAATCGCGTAAAACTTGGATCACAGGACTAGCGTGATACCACGAATCCAATGGCACAAGTTTTGTCATATTCCGACGAGCGTACACTAAAAGACGCGATATTTTATAAAAGTCACGATACGGGACTTTTTTACGGATGCAGGATGATTCTGACGCGCACACACGTCCAAATTAGTTTTTACAAAAGCCCACACGCGAGGATATACTATACCCGTCTTTCGGTGCAATTGGTACACGACAAGGCAGTCCCGTTTGGCGGAACGCACTCCGTATCTTAATTTTCTAATATTTTAAAAATAAGTTTTTGGTCGATTTGGAGGTTGAATAATTTTACACATAGAACGAATTTACAAAAACTAAAAAAACAAAAAAATTCTTGGTTATATGGAAGTGAAAAACTCTTTTCTTAGTTTTAGAAAATAATAAACAAGTTGATGGCAAATTGGGTGTGAACATGGGGTTTTGGATTCGAAATTTTGAACTGTTTTGGTCAGTTTTTCGATCATTTTTTGACCAATCCGGGACACGAAAACTCATGCCGCTTTAATAAAAATCCTAGAGGGTCACGTTGTGAACGTACACGAACAAACCGCAGGTAAAAAGGACGAAAGATGAAGGAGATACGTCACCTTGAAGTAGGGAGGTTGGTGGGGTGCGCTGTGCACGCGTGGTGCGCGGACGGGCTGGATGGCGGCGGCGGTCGGCGCTGGCGGGCGGTAGGCAGTTTTACGACCCGATTTCGTAGAATCGTTGAGGCGTCCCCCAAATCGTGACCGCCGTGCGGGCCTGGGATTGCGCCCGCACAAGGCTTTAATGATTTGCATAGCAAGCACATATTCAGAGTACGCAGATAAATTGAAACACAGATTTGAAATATGGAAAAGTTTTCTTTATTGATAATTAACATCTATTACAAACTCCTGAACGAGTCAGCTAATTTGTCGCACGGGCTTACAAAAGTGTTGACTCAAAATGAGATAGCAGTCCTGTACATTATATCCCTTTATAAACTTTAAAATGATAAGGACCTCTAGGCTGGAGGACGGCTTTGCCACGAAGCTGCATTGTATATAAAGTTGCAACCTCCTTTTCTTCAAGTACGTCAAAAGCGGCACGGTCAGGATGCGCCAACAGCTGGACTGGATCGGGAAGACGACTTCGGCTCCTCGCTCGGTTCGCCTTAGTACGGAGAACCTGTTTCAACGAGGGTCAGTATGTTGAAACATACTGGTGAAGGCGAGCTAACCGAACTATACCAATCAACACGTTGTTTTAATGAAGCATACATATTTCTGTGGGTTTCTATCTTGCCTTAGTTCATTTACAAGTAAGCAGCATATAGAATTTACTGAAATGAACTTGCCACCGTTCGGTGGATTTTACCTGTCCGTCTGAATAACCTGCACAATACTTACCATGCCTTCCCTTCCACGAAGACACAAGTTAGTTTGCAATAGGTTTAAATATACAAGATGATCACTGGCTTGATTGCCATAATGGACACTAGTCTGTGACGAAGATGGTTTGCTACGTGCAAGAACGTGAGGTACCGCATACCACCCCATCCAAGTACGTGAGACTAAACGTTAGTTCCGTCCGGAGCCGGAACGGTGCCAGTGCCCCAGCAGCCGCCCGCAGGAACTATACCTTGTGCCCAAGTTGTCCGTGATCGCACATTAACAATCATTCGCCCGGAGGCTACGTTATTCGCCCTGAGGCTACATGAGTACAAGACAAGCAGTATTGCATGATTCATTTACATTGCATCTACGTTCAATTCATGCATTCAGGATATAGCTTTGTACATTCAAACTTGCATCTATGCATATGATAAACATTCCGAACGAACAAGCATGCAAAGATATAACCGTTCACAAGTTTAATTGACAAGCAATACACTTCAATTCTATTCCCTTTTTTATCTTTGTATCTTTTATTATTTCTTGGTATCGTTTGATCGGGGCAAAGGAGAATGTAAGATTTATTAGGGTGTGAAGCTTGGAAGCAGGGCTAGCTAATCGGGTTGGTAGCCACTCACTTAGATGGTTGGAAGGGAGAAGGAAAGAGGCGCTTCACGACTCCGCTCGCAAGCCGCCTACTGCTCGTTCACCTGCATCACGAACAGCTCGATCAATACTTCTTCCACTCTTTCCAATCTCGGAATTGAAGTGTAGTTCAATGAACGAAAATAATGAAAACCATCGAAACCGTTCAAGGAAAACAAGCAAATCCCAAAACTAACTCAAAGCACGAAAGCAACAAGCGACATCGAAATTCGAGGCAATAAAAGATAGCAGCGGAGAGGTCCCTCCTGACTCTGCCGCTAAGTCGATCCCGGGGGCACGGTCTACTGAATATGGGAATCGATTTCGAAGAAACAAATCCATAACGAGGACGAGTTCTTGTTTCAATCTATCCCGATCGAACGATACCGTTTGTGTTTCTTAGCCGCACTCCCCGCACCGGGGGAACGGGGCGCTACAGGCGGCGCAGGGGCGGCGGCGCCGGGCTGGGGTCGTCGGATCTAGGGTTAGGGATAGGGTTTGGTTGGGTTTTAGTGTAAGAAATTTTATATATATATATATATATATATATATATATATATATATATATATATATATATATATATATATATAAGGGAGAGGGGAGAGAAGTGGCCGCGGGATGGTTGCTGGGAAGGGGGGGTTTTGTTTGCTGGGAGGGTTTAGTTATTAGGATGGGTTTAGGTTTTAGGTTGATAGTTAGTTTTGTTTAGGGTTTTAATTATCTTTTCTTTTTCTTTTCTTTTTATTCTTTTTCTTTTCTATTTCTTTTCCTTTTTGTTTTATTACCATTATTACTATAATTATTATTATAACTAAAATTATTATTATTATTATTATTATTATTACTATTATTATTATAACTATTACTTATTATTATTACTCTCATTATTATTATCATAATTATTTAATAACTATATATTATTTACCTATATATTTGAGGTATATAAAAAAAATACGTTTTTACCCAAATTAAATTCTAAAAAAAATTATTACTCTTTCATAGAGGTTCCTAAAATAAAATAGTAGTTTTGTACAATAATTCTAAATGATTAATTATCTAGGTAATTAAATCAATAATATATATTTTCTAATCAACTACGAAATAATATAGATAAATTCAATAATTAATTAATTAAGTATAATATAATATAAAAATATGGGGATTTACACAGGGCTCAGTCAATATTACCAGTGTAGTCATGCTCGGCTAGAGGAGCTCCTAGTAAACTGACAGTTTGGGAAGGAGGAGAGGAGGTGGCGGTGGATAGTTTGGCCGACGACCTTCATGCCTGGGCTTGAGGGGTTTGGGGGGAGAGAGAGAGAGAGAGAGAGAGAGAGATATGGAGGGGATAAAAGAATAAATTAAAGTTTTTTTGGTCTTCTATAAACCATCAATAATAACATATGTTTCTTCTACGGTCATTCTAGAACGTCAATAATACTCATGAAAAAAATTATTTTCTTGACAAATAGCCAAAACTTTCAAGAAAACAGTTTCTCTTGACGGTTTAGCATGACCTTATGTCACGCCCTGATTTTGAACTGAAAGTCATCACTAGGCATAAACTTGTACAAGGCAAGATCAATCACAGTCGATAGAACATCTCAGAAATAAGATCATCACAACGAATATAATGAGAAAAGTTGAATAGTCATAAGATATATAAAAATGATTCTCTTTATTGATAATATTGCAGTAGAAATACAACGGCTCGAACTAAAAAGGACTACCCTATTACTAGCACTCGCTCTCAATACAATAAAATATGCCACAAGGCTTACAACTCAAGAACTATATAACAATAATGTTTTGTATATTATGTCCTTTATATATAAAATAGAAATCGTCTTCGGTCGAACAACTTCAAATTGCAAGCTGATCTCTACTCCTTAGCACATCCAAGCAATCTTCGCACCTTGGGAGGGGGGTTAGTACATTTAATGCATTGGTGAGTGGTCTCTAGCCAACTCAAATAAACCTATATAGTGGTCATGTGAGAGAAGATAAAATTATTATGTGGTCTTTCTAATCTTACCTTAGGATCAGTTAACATTTCATAAGATTGTTATTTAGAGCATATATATAACATTGGTAAATAGTTATATAGATAGATTTTTTTTTTCTGGTTTATATTATAGATAGATATAAATCTGAACATAAATATATCCTTAAACACAGTAAATCTTATCCAGCTTATCATCCTTCTCTAGAATAATGTTATAAATTCATTATACAAAAATAATGTGTCACAAGTGTGTCCCTGCATCAATTGTTAGCCTTTATAAATATAATTGTGTCATGAATTTATATATACAAATAATCTGATAGACCTACACGTAGATTGACATTAGCATGAAACCTAACTATATTAATATTATAGGCACCACAAGCCATCTTGGACTATTTCGGCTTAGACGACACCCTTTCAGCAACAATTAGTTAGCTCCCCTGAAAGTTTCTAAATCACCTTCTATTATGTTGCACCATTCCAGCTAGAGTAGTTAGCCCTATCGATGGTTCCATAATACCCCATGCTAGTACGTCAAAACGACTTCCATAATTTTCTCCTAGCTCGAATTGGTCCTAGTGTCCCGACGATTGTTCGAGGAAAGCCAAACCTTGTGCACAAGTTGTCTGTGACCATGCAAATACGTGAGTAGTTTAACTATAAAATATATGCATGGTGCACAAAATTAAAATACTTATCCAACATATTCCGCTACCACATTCCTCTAGCCATCGTTCGAATCTTCATACTTTCCATTTCAGGGATTTTCACATTTACCAACGTCCAAGTCCAAAGAATCTACCTTGGTGATCCAACTGTCCTAAACTTTTCTGTACAAATTCCATATCTAAACCACAATATGGTCATCTCCCTATTCATAACAACATAATAATATTCCATGATGATAACATAATTAACAGTTCTATATTACACAAGTCTATATCAATATTTTAATATTTAATGTTATATTGTAGTAATTTAACAACAATGAGATTACTCGCTTTTATCTATCTTGGTTATTTTTTTACTTAGCATTAATTATCTCACGACATAGAAATAAAGACTAGCAATATTATTTTATTAAGTGTGAATGTAAATGAAAGAAGGATCAAAATCACCTACCATGAAGAATAGCCTTAGCCTTGAACACCAAGATCTCCTGCATGAATCCAAGTCCAACCAAATCTTTTGAGCCAATATCCAGTCCATTGTATTGTGCATAACGGGGCATTACATAGTCAATAAAGGCCATTTTTCTTGTAGTGACTCTTGTAAGTTATCATAATTAAATGATAATTAGGGATTGGAAATTTAAATACTAAGTAAGTAAATAATAATAAGTTATAATATAATAAAAATAAATAAATATAAGCTAAAAAATTAAGTAAATGTTAAAGTAAATAAAATCTATGTATACATATAGATTATTTTTTATCAAAACCTTTAACTAAATCCTAAATAACTAGGATTAATTATATCCTAATGTTATTCCAACCATCTGACCTTCCTATCTTTGTCACGTATTGATTAATATGAAACTATTGAATCTTACATTCATCCCTATCCCAAACTATCAAGTAATAGAATCCATATATAACTCGACCTATCGAACTCAACTGGCTCTTATAATCAGTGAGAAAAGACCTTCCTGGCTGGGCGGAGGTCTCAGGATTAAACCACGGGGGAGGTGTGGAGGCAGTGGGCTAAAATAACATGCAACGCAGCGTGCGTAAAGTCCCGTGCGTATCGTCGGACATCTCAAATATATATATATATATATATATATATATATATATATATATATATATATATATATATAATCCCCTACCTTGCCCTTACTGTTATCTATAGAAGAACTAAATCTATATAAACTTGCACCCTTTCCTCGATTCTCTTTCTTCTCATTAGCCAAGCTCTCTATCCTCAATGAGACCTCCATTTCTAACTGCTTCCCAATCCTAGCCCCCTTCCGGAGCTCCCTATGCCCTCAATCGCGATTGGCCACACCTAATCATTGTTTGCCGCTATTCTGACAGTGCTTACATCCCATCTCCACGTCCCTGGACGTTGCCGTGCAGAGCCCATGCGCTCTCTGCGTGCAGCCGAATCTCGCCACTCCGTTGACGAACTTCATCAATGCTATCATACCAGCCTAGCATCCCCAGCCACGAGACTGTGCCGCCACCACCACCACCCATAGCCGAGCTTTCCTTGTTGACCACTTCGTCGTTCATCGTTGCTACCAGCAACCTCCTGTTAGCCCAATATTTTAACTATATTTTTAATTGTGTTAAATCGCTTAAGGTTAGAATTATAATATCACTAACATATGAGAGGTTATTTTAGAAAAACCCTTATTCTTGTGTCTTGAAAAAAGTATTTGTTTGCATGTGGATTAGAGTGTTTTAGCCAAATTTATGATATGTGGGGATAAATAATCGGGGGAGTAGTCGTATTCTCTCCATATTTGAAATGTGATCATTATATTTCATTTTTTTAGTTTGCTAGCCAAACATGAAAAGTGAAGAAGTGTTACTTTCTTCTGACAAATATAGATATTGTCCATTTTCAAGTGTGAATTCAGTGTTTACCAAACAACTTTTATAAATTTGGAAGTATCAAATCCGGATAAAAATTCATTGACTTTAAATCGTTGGCCACTTGGAGCTAACCCAAACTACCTCTAATGTACAAGTATTGTCTGTGCGTCGTTAATCTGTCGCTAAAATGGTGCGGCCAATTCTTGGTGGAATTGTTACAATAATGACGAGACAACGACATAAATTTGACAGTGAAATGATATTTGCTGACTATTTGTTTTCGTTGCTAATAAGCTGCTTGCAAAGGTCTTCTAAGTTTAGCAAAGGATCTGTCCGTCACTAATTTAGTGATTTTTTAGTGGAGGGAAGAAAGGCATGTTAGATCTTGAGAGGAAAATACATGTTTTGCCTCAGGTCCGGAACCAGGACTTGGCCATAATTTCAAATGGTAGTTTTAGCCAGATCGAACTGCTCATTTACACTCCAAAATTTTATAAAAATGTTGCAAGTTATATAAAAAATATTCCGATCCAAAAATACAGAATCCGATAAAAAAAAAAATCAAAATGCTGAATGAGACTGAACAAAAATGTATTCTATTTTTATATATCCAAGCTTAAATTTTGTACTTTAAATTGATTGGACATATTCAAAATTGTTATTGAGCGGTATGAAAAATACATACAACATGAATAGTTATTCTACTAGAAATTCAGATAATATAGATACATTATATATTTCATTTTTTTTAGAAATTATAGAAGTTTTTACAAAGAGTAATGCTATTTGTACCTCTAAATTTAACCTTCAAACTAATCTTCCTTATGTGGCAGTTGATGTGGCATGTTAAATAGTATTATGTTGCATCTAACACGGCAGCTCACATGCCAAATTATAACCAAAAAATTAATAAAACAAATTTTTTTAAATATTAATATTAATATTAATATTAATTTTATTGTTAATATTAATATTAATTTTAATGATAATATTAACTTTAAAATTTGCCATGTCAGCTGTCACATTAACCGTCACATCAGCTGCCATATTAACCGCCATGTCAGCTGCCACATAAGGAGGGATAATTTTGAGGAAAAATTTAGAGGATGAATAACATTATTCCTGCAAAAATTAAGGAAGAACATCCCTTCTCTATCCCGTTTATCGGTTACTATGGACTGGCCTATTCCTACTCCAACTATCCCCTAAATGGAGTGCATTTATTAAATTAGGGTTTTGATATTTACATGTGGAAGTAGGGGTGAGCATTTCATTTATTGAAACAAAACTGTCGAGCTTGAGTAACCCTTGTGGTTACGGGGGAGAGACATAAGAGCCCTAGCTGGGTGGCAAAAAATTGGTGGATTGAGCCACGGGGGCGAATTATTTCTTTCATTTTGAAAAATGGCAAGAATTGGGATAGTGGCCCAAAAGGCATGCAATGCAGCGTGCACAAAGTCTCGTGCGTTAGGCCAGACATCTCAAAAAAATTCAAAGCCAAAATCAAATCAAAATTAATGATAATCAAAATCGAACCGAACCCAACCGATAATCGTTTCAGTTTTATCTTCTACAACGTTCAGAATCAATAGTTTGTAGAGGTTGTTGTCTCTCCTCCACTTCTATTGTAATGTCGTGGCTTCAGCAATCCTTCGAGCATTATCATTCTCCATAAGAGTTTGTTCAGGATCTGTCAACACGTAATCGACATTTCGAGTTGAAGATTAAGACTGATCTTTCTCTTTCAGATGTTGTAGTGTTCACCGTCAAACTTCTCAAGTTTATTTAAACTTCTATCAAGAAGACTTTTACGGTTGTTCTCCATCTTTATCGGATATTGCTTTAAGATTTTTTTGTCCCGAGGTAGGTCAAAGATGGATAACAAATGCCAGGAACATGGATTCACATAAGACTTTACAATGTGCTCTCCATTTGATCCTGAAGTTGTTGTTGAGATTTAGAGATTCACACAAACTATGTTTGCTCTATTAAGAAACTCAATTCTAATGAGATTACGTTATACATTTCTGTTTAAAAAATGACTATTATCAAAAGACGTTCTGCCTTGCAAATACAGTTGTAATTGAGATAGAAAGTTTACAGAAAAAGAAAGGAGAAGAAGACATAAGCAATCATCTTGCTGGGGTGTTAAAGATCGTACCATTACTCAAAGCAAGATTCTTCCTCTAAACGATCCGCTTATAGGAACCAACAAGTTCATAAGAGAACTTCTTGAACGCTAATAGTCACATCTGTTGCTGGCTCGAAAGGAGTCCTGGACTTCGGTAGCAGCCGCAACAATATTTCTCTTGTTTGTCAATTTGGTGTATATTACAAAAGGAAGCACGGAGAGAGTATTTATAAAGTAGGGAGTAAGCCCTAACCCTAATCCTAGACGCCATCTAAATCTGGAAGGATAATAGTCAAATAAAAATTGAATACCAAAAGACCGGGATTAATTTAATTCAAATTTATCTTTCATAACTGTCCAAATCCCGTAATCTGCGGAATATGCGCGCAACCAATGTTGTCTGCACATATGCGCATACGAGTACACATGCATGCACACATTCGCATAATAGCACAGTCGTTCATACGCGTAGTAGCTCATATGTGCATACGCCCAATAGTGCAGCAGTGCATAAGCGCATACGCCAGATGCGTATGCGTGCATAGCCGTGCATAGCACGCACATGCAACTACGCGTAAAATGAACGCAACAAATGTACACAGGTGCCGGCGCCATACGGCCGATGCGGACATGCGAAGTGCAAAGTCATTCATCAAAGTGCTACTTTGCGTCCTTCGTCCGAGTCGCCTTCGGGACTTAGCTTCTAAGTAAATATTTTGAAAGAGAGTGACAAAAATAAAGATTGTTTCTTTGAGTTTTAAACTTAAACCCTCTAGAAAATTTTCCCACATGAGCCACCATACCCCATGTGTATATGCCAATATAAAGCATTACTATATATTGAGATATACAGTTTGGTGCTTGTCCAATGTGGGACTAAAATTCCTAAATCTAAATTAGAAAACCCCAACAATATATACTTACACCCCTTCCTCGATTCTCTTTCTTCTCCTTAACCAAGCTAACTCTCCTCAATCTCTATTGCAGAGTGCTTCCCAGCTCCGGCCCCCTTCGGAGCTCCCTAGGCCCTCCAACGCGCTTGGTTGCACCTCACCGATGTCTGCCGCTATCCCAAAAGTGCCTACACCCTGTCTCTATATCCCTAGCCATTGCTGAGCAGAGCCCAGGCCCTCTCAGCATGCAGCCGGATCTTGCTACTCCATTGACGAACTTTCACTTATGACATACCTGCCTACACCCCTAGCCACGAGACCGTGTCACCACCACCACCACCCATAGCCAAGCTCCCCTTATTGACCACTTTGTTATTCACCGCTGCAACCCGCAACCTTCCGTTAGCCCAATATTCTAACTATGCTTTTGATTGTGTTGAATCACTTAAGGTTAGCATTATAATATCCTCAACATATGAGAGGTTATTTTAAATAACCCTTATTCTTGTGTATTAAAAAAAGTAAGTGTATTAAAAAAAGTATTTGCTTGCTTGTGGATAGAGTATTTTAGCCAAATTTATGATATGTGGGGATAAATAATCGAGGGAGTACCGGTATTCTCATCACATTTGAAATGTGGTCATTCTATTCCATTTTTCATTTGGCTAGCCAAACATGAAAAGTGAAGAAGTGTTACTTTCTGCTGACAAATACATGCTAATATCCGAATAAAAAATATTGATATTGTCTATTTTCAAGTGTGAATTCAATGTTTACCAATTATTTTTTATAAATTTGGAAGTATCAAATCCGGATACAAATTCATTGACTTTCTAAATCCTTGGCCACTTTGAACTAACCAAACTACTTCTAATGAACGAGTATTGTTTGTGCACCGCCAATCCGTCGCTAAAATGGTGTTGCAATCCTTTGTTGAGTTGTTGCAATAACGACGAGACAATGACAAAAATTTGACAGTGACATGATGTTTGCTGAGTATTTGTTTCTGTTGCTAGTCCATCGTTTATAAGCAGCTTACAAAGGTTTTGTAAGTTTAGCAAAGGATCTGTCCGTCACTAATTTAATGATTTTTTTAGCAGAGAGAAGAAAGGCATGCTAGATCTAGAGAGGACAATACATGTTTCGACTTTGGTCCAGAACCAGGTTATATAAAAAATATTCCGATCAAAAAATGCATAATATGATTAAAAACTATATATCGAAATGATTAATGAGACCGAACAAAAATTAATTCGATTTTCGTACATCCAAGCTTAATTTTTTTGCTTAAAATTGAGTGGACATATTCAAAATCGTTATTGAGCGGTAAAAAAAATACATACAACATGAATAGTTATTCTACTAGAAATTCAGATAATATAGATACATTATATATTTCATTTTTTTAGAAATTATGAAAGTTTTCACAAAGAGTAATGCTATTCGTACCTCCAAATTGTTCCTTCAAACCATCCCTCCTTATATGACAGCTGACGTGGCATGTTAAATAGCATTATGTAGCATCTAACATGACATCTGGCATGCCAAATTTTTACCCAATATATTAATATTAATATTAATATTAATATTAATGAATATTAATATTAATGTTAATATTAATTTTATTATTAATATTAATTTTAATTTTAATGATAATATTAATTTTAAATTTACCATATCAGCTGTCACATTAACTGTCATGTCAACTACCATATTAACCACCATATCAGCTACCACATAAGGAGGGATGGTTTTGAGGAAAAAATTAGAGGGATGAATAACATTATTCGTCCAGAAATTAAGGAAAAACTTTCATTCTCTATCCCATTAATCGGTTACTATGGACTGGCCTATTCCCATTCTAACTACCCCCTAAATGGAGTGCATTTATTAAATTAGGGTGTTGATCTTTTCATATGGAAGTAGGGGTGAGCAATTAATTTATTGAATCAAAATTGCCGAGCTGGAGTGACCCTTGTGGTCACCAGGGAGAGGCTTAAGAGCCCTGGCTGGGTGACAAAAAATTGGTGGATCGAGCCACATGAGCATATTATTTCTTTTATTTAAAAAAATGATTCGAGTTAGAGACAGTGGCCCAAAAGGCATGCAATGAAGCGTTCACAAAGTCTCATGCATTACGTTAGAAATCTCAAAAAAAAAAAATCAAAACCAAAATCGAATCAAAATTAGTTATAATCGAAATCAAATCGTATCAAACCGAACCGAACCGATAATCGTTTCAATTTTATCTTCCCCGGCGTTCAAAATTAACAGTTTACAGAGGTTATTGTCTCTCCTCCACTTCTGTTGTAAAGTCGTGGCTTCAGCAATCCTCCAAGCATTATTATTATCCAGAAGAGTTTGTTCAGGATCTGTCAACACGTAATCGATATTTCGAGTTGAATTTTAAGACTGATCTTTCAATTTCAGATGTTGTAGTGCTCTCCTTCAAACTTCTTAAGTTTATTAAAACTTGTATCGAGAAGACTTATACGATTATTCTCCATCTTTATCGGATATTGCTTTGAGATTTTTTGTCGCGAGGTAGATCAAAGATGGATCACAGAGGCCAGGAACATGGATTCATGCAAGACTTTACAGTATGCTCTATACTCCGTTTGATCCTGAAATATATACTCCGTTTGATCCTGAAATTGTTGTTGAGATTCAGAGATTCACACAAACTAAATTTACTCTATAAAGAAACTCAAATCAAACGAGATTACGTTATATATTTTTGATTAAAAAATGACTATAATCAAAATATGTTCTTCCTTGCAAATGCAATTGCAATTGAGATATAAAGTTTACAACTAGAAGAAGAAAGGAGAAGAAGAAGATATAAACAATCATCTTGCTGGGATGATGAAGATTGTACCATTTTTCAAAGTAAGATTTGTTCTCTAGACGATCCGCTCACATGAACCAGCAAGTTCACAAGAGAACTTCTTGAACGCTAGTAGTCAACTCAGTTGCTGACTCGAAAGGGCTCGTGGACTTTGGTAGCAGCCGCAATAATATTTCTTTTGTCTGTCAATTTTGTATATATCACTAAAGGAGGCACATAGAGAGTATTTATAAAGTAGGGAGGAAACCCTAACCCTAATCCTAGACGCCATCCAAATATGAAAGGATAATAGTCAAATAAAAACTGCATCCAAAAGATCGAGATTGATTTAATTCAAATTTATCTTCTATAACTGTCCAAATCCCGTAAACTGTGGAATATGTGCGCAACCAGTATTGTCTACACATATGCGCATACGAGTACACATGCATGCGTGTATGCGCATAATAGCGCAGTCGTTCATATGCTCATATACATAGCATCTCATGAGCGCATATGCCCAGCAGTGCAGCAGTACATACGCACATATGCCAGACGCACTTGCGCGTACCACCCGCATGCAACCACGCATAAAATGAATGCAAAAAATGCACACAAGCGTCAGCGCCATACGACCGATGCGGATATGCGAAGTGCAAAGTTAGTCATCAAAGTGCCACTTTGTGTCCTTCATCCAAGTCTGAGTAGCTAAGCTCCTACGGGGCTTAGTTTCTAAGAATTTTTTCCCAAGAGAGTGAAATTTTTTTTTTCTTTGAGGTTTAGACTTAAACCCTCTAGAAAAATTATCCCACATAGGCCACCATACCCCATGTGCATATGCCAACACAAAGTATTACTATATATTGGGATATACACTTTGGTGTTTTTACAATGTGGGACTAAAGTTCCTAAATCTAAGTTAGAAAACCCCAACAATATATACTTGCACCCCTTCCTCGATTCTCTTTCTTCTCATTAACCAAGCTAACTCTCCTCAATAAGACATCTATTATCAAGTGCTTCCTAGCCCTGACCCCCTTCGGAGCTCCCTAGGCACTCTAACGTACTTGGTTGCACCTCACCGATGTCTGCCGCTATCCCGACAGTTCCTACACCCCGTCTCCATGTCCCTGGCCATTGCTGAGCAGAGCCTAGGCCCTCTCCGCATACAAATGGATCTTGCCACTTCATTGATGAACTTCCTCATGTAGCATACCTGCATGCATCCCCAGCCACGAGACCTTGCCACCACCACCACCCATAGCCGAGTTCCCCTTATTGACCACTTCATCATTCACTGCTGCAACCCGTAACCTCCTGCTAGCCCAATATTCTAACTATGTTTTTGATTTTTTTTTATTGTGGTGAATCGCTTAAGGTTAGCATTATAATATCCTTAACATATGAGAGGTTATTTTAAATAACCCTTATTCTTGTGTATTGAAAAAAAAAGTATTTGCTTGCTTGTGGATTAAGAGTGTTTTAGCCAAATTTATGATGTGTGGGGATAAATAATTGAAGGAGTACCGATATTATCACCACATTTGAAATGTGGTCATTCTATTCCATTTTCCATTTGGCTAGCCAAACATGAAAAGTGAATACGTGTTACTTTCTGCTGACAAATACATGCTATTATCCGAACAAGAAATATGGATATTGTCCATTTTCAAGTATGAATTCAGCGTTTACCAAACAATTTTTATAAATTTGGAAGTATCAAATCTGGATACAAATTCATTGACTTTCTAAATCCTTGGCCACTTCGAACTAACCAAACTCTCTCTAATGAACGAGTATTGTTTGTGCATCGCCAACCCGTCTCTAAAATGCTGCTGCAATCCTTTGTCAAGTTGTGACAATAATAAAAAAACGTCGGTGATTGACTCCAGGATATTGAGACCATTTTGGCTGCAGTTAATGTTTCGGCTGAAGAACATGTTGACCTGGTTCGCTTGCAGCTCCAGGATTTTTCAAAAGATTGGTGGGCCACTATGGAGATAGGAGTGAGGCATCCTATTTTGTAGGACGATTTCAGAACTTGGTTCAGGGTAAAGTACTTCGGGATTGTGGCTTAGTGCGAGCTACAACAGAGATTTACCAACCTCAAGCAGGTGGATAGTAGATGGTTACGCGACAAAGTTTTGTCGACTGAGTAGATTTGCTCCAACCATGATGGCAACATAATTGGAGAGAGAAATGAGGTTCCAGCATGGACTTCACTTGGATATCTTACATTTGGCAGGGGTGCATGACTACTAGACCTTCGATGCACTATTAATAGCTGCCAAGATGGTTGAGCTTACCTCTCAGAGGATGACAACAAAAAGAGTAGAGCGAAAGAGGCCTCATGGATAGAGTAGCGAGAGAGGATCAGTACTGCCGATGTCAGCATCATCCTCTGGCATTCATATTTATGACGTGATACAAAGGAGGCCAGTGACCTCGACAGTGATAACATACTCGACAGCAGCAGCCGAGGCAGCAGAGCAACAACAACAGTGACGAGGAGGGACGGCGGGGTGTATATATTGTGAGAAGGGAGGTCATACCAGGGATGTTTGTCGGATAGCTAATAGACTATGCTTGACATATGGAAGCCCCGATCATAAGATTTCCACTTGTCCATTAATACAGAAGCCAGGAGGGCTAGCACAATAGTTATCTATATTGCCCGCTCCAAGGGCAGTACAGCAGGGAGGACCTACAGTAGCGGTACGGCCTGTAGCTCAGCGTTCGTTGCCGACACAGGCTTAATTTTATCAGCAACAACAACAACGGGATCAATAAAGATTGCAATAACGAAACCATGGAAGGCAGCAGCAGGGAGCTGGGCAAGGCCAATGCCAAACGTTTACCTTATCTCTGGAAGAAGCTATGGCATCAGGTGACGTGGTGGCAGGTAACATTCTTGGTACATCTTTTTCTGCCATAGCATTAATTGATTCAGGAGCATCGCACTCAGTTATATCAGCATAATATGTGACACGTATTGGATTAAAGTTTGAGGCATTACTAGAGAGTCTGAATATACTCACTGGAAATGGGGTCGTAGGAGTTAGTAGAGTATTCTTAGCATGTCCCGTCGTAGTATGTGGGCATTTATTACCTGCGAAGTTGATCGAGTTTCCTATGGACAACTTTGACATTATCTTAGGCATGGACTGGTTGAGAGACAGTCATGCGACAATAGACTGTCATGAGAGTAGAGTATTGTTTAGAGTCTCTGATATATAGGAGTTTGCCCTTAGCAGAATAGCCGAAGACCAGCATAAAAAGGGAATTGCAACAGTAGCGACGAGAGAGGACCCGATACCAAAAATAGTTGAAGAGTTCATGGACGTCTTTTCCGACGAGCTTTTCAGATTACCCCCAGTTAGAGAAGTAGAGTTCTGTATAGAGTTGATGTCAGGAGCAGAACCAATATCCCAGAAGGTATACCTAATGTCACCATCAGAGCTTGATTATTTATATCGACACATGGAAGAACTGAAGATAAAAAAGTTTATTCTAACCAGTGAATCACCGTTCGGACCAGTAGATCACCGTGGGGAGCACTAGCGATATCGATGAAGAAGAATGATGGATCGATACGGTTGTGACTGGATTATAGGCGATTGAATACAATAATATTGAAGAACAAGTACCCATTGCCAATGATTGATGATTTGTTTGGTCAATTAAGCAGAGCAAGAGTCTTCTCCAAGATAGATCTTCGATCAGGATATCATCAGGTGCGAGTTCGGGAGTAGGATATACCAAAGACATGATTTATGTCACGATATGGGGATTACAAATTTTTAGTTATGCCATTCGGACTGACTAATGCTCCAACGGTATTCATGGATTTGATGAACCATATTTTTATGCCATACTTAGACCAATTTGTGGTAGTATTTATAGATGATATCCTTGTGTATTCTTGTAATGAGAAGGAGCATGAAGAACATCTCAGGATAGTACTGCAGACCTTGAGGGAGCACCAGTTATATGCGAAGCTTAGTAAGTATGAGTTTTGGTTAGATCACATATCCTTTCTTGGGTACATTAATTATTTCTAGAACTTGAGTTTCAGTTGATCCCAAGAAGGTAGATGCAGTATAGAACTGGCTAATTCTAAAGATAGTGGCAGAGGTGTATAGTTTCCTGGGGCCCTCTTACGTGGCATTCTTCTTAAAGCAATAAGAAAGTTCAAAATATTGGTGAATCTGACGCTCTGGTGGTTGGCAGGATACTACAGAAGATTTGTGTCATACTTTGCTAAGATCTCGGCACCTTTGACTCCGTTGATGTGAAAGGAAGTTAAATTTGTGTGGTTAGCAGAGTGCCAAATATCCTTTGAAGAGTTGAAGAAGAAGTTAATCTCTACCCCGATCCTTACCCTCCCAGCAGGCTCCGAAGGATTCACAGTGTATTATGATACACCTGGCAAAGGGCTTGGATGTGTTTTGATGCAACATGGGAGAGTGATAGCGTATGCTTCTCGATAACTTGAAGATCATGAGAAGAACTATCCAACTCATGATTTGGAGTTAGCAGTCGTAGTGTTTGCTCTTAAGCTATGTAGGCACTACTTATATGGCGATCGGGTGAAGATATTTACAGATCATAAGAGATTGAAATATGTATTCATGCAAAAGGCTTAAACATGAGACGAAGGAGGTGGGTGGAGTTGTTAAAAGACTATGACGTAGAACTTTAATACCATCCAAGCAAGGCAAATGCAGTAGCTGATACACTCAGTAGAAGAGATGGAGAATTCATGTTGACCACTCAGAAGCATATTCTAGAAGACTTACAAGAGATAGGAATTAAGATAGTACTTCCACAGGATGTAGGAGTTCTGGCTAGGCTACAGATCCAGTCAACTTTGGTGGATAGAATCAAGATAGCTCAGGTAGAGGACCCGAAGATTCAAAAGCTACGTGCATAATATGATTCCAGTCTTCGAAAGGAGTTGGCGATTCATGCGGATGGAACACTAAGGTTTGGGAACTGTCTTTGTGTGCCAAGTGGAGATATCCGATAAGAAGTAATGACCAAGGCACACAGTTCGCAATATTCTATTTATCCTGAAGGCACAAAAATACCATTATATTTAAAAATATTTCTAATAGAACAAAATAAAAAGCGAGATAGCTCGGTTCATTTTATGATATCTCTTATGTCAGCAAGTAAAGATAGAACAACAGAGATCGACAGGATTATTGTAGCCACTTCCTGTTCCAGAGTGAAAGTGGGATCACATCCTAATGGATTTTGTGACCTGTTTACCTAGATCCCCGAATAGTCGAGATACAGTTTGGGTGGTAGTGGACCGACTCATAAAAGTGGCACATTTTTGTCCCCTTTAGAGTGGAATAGTCTATAGAGCAGTTGGCAGATTTGTATATGCGACAGATTATGAGGCAACATAGGTACCGGTAAGCATAGTGTCCAACCGAGATACAAGGTCCACTTCTCATTTCTAGAGAAGTTTGTACGAGAGATTGGGTACCAGGTTAAAATTCAGTAATACGTACCACCCCCAAACAGACGGGCAATCAAAGAGGACCATCCAGACCCTGGAGGATATGTCACTATCCTGTACACTAGACTTTGGTGGATGATGGGAGAATCACCTTCACTTAGTAGAATTCTCGTATAACAACAATTATCAGGCCAGTATTCAAATGGCACCTTTCGAGGCACTATACGGCAGAAAGTGTAGATCACCGTTGACATAGGACGATATTTGTGGGTGAAAGATGTTAGGTCCCGTAATGATCACGTAGAGAGTAGAAGTTGTCAGAAAGATCAGAGAGCGACTTCGGGTTGCACAGGATCAACATCGTCACTGGGCAGACCAGCATCGTAAGCCTTTAGATTTTTATATCGGTAACCACGTATTCTTACAGATTTTGCCAACCCGTGGAGTTATTAGATTAGGGGTCTGCGAGAAACTTAGTCCGCGATACGTTGGGCCATTTGACATTCTTGATCAGGTAGGCGATGTGGCTTATCGTCTTGCCTTCTACCTTCACTACGTGAGGTGCACGATGTATTTTATGTATCTCAGTTACGTAGATATATCCCAGATCAGAGTCATATCTTCGATCAATCTGAATTAGTCGTTGGTACCGACTTATCTTACGAGGAGCAATCTGTATCAATTCTGAATCGAACAGAGAAGGTACTCAAGAACCAGACTATTTTTCTTGTCCGAGTTGCCTGGGGCCATCACATTCTTGAAGAATCGACGTGGGAGCGTGAGGACGATATACGGTCTCGATACCCGTACCTATTCGATTCGGAAGATATATTCTGCCTTATGCCTTCGCATCTTACATTCCGTGATCAGGCGATTACCTATGTGTTGTGATGTTATTGCTTGCATGTGTAGATTGCTTGTAGTTAGTTGTTTTTTGTCTTGATATCTCTAGCTAGCCTTGAGTTTGAATTACGAGGACAAAAATTTTCTAAGGGGGGTAGAGATGTCAGCCCCATTTCCCAGCGCACTTTGGTGCATATTCTCCTTGGCGCACTTTGGTGCACAATGGTTGCTAGCCTGGCTATTGTTTAGACCGGACCCGAGAGTTGTGGATATAGTGGGTTTGGTTGGCTTGGTGGAATGTGTGGCTTAGATGGGTTTGAGTGATCCCACGGTCCACATCTCAAATCTAAACCTATATATTCCTATTTCTCTCCTCTGTCTGCTCATTATCTTTCCTTTCCATTTCTTCCCCTTATGTTTTCTCTCTCCCTCCGTAGGTAAGTACATCTTACACAAGAAGAAGAACCATGAATTTATATATGCTTTTGATTCTTAACAATTCTTGTTTATTTCTAGCTTATATTGTTGGGACCGAGCACCCCTTCATCTTTAATATTATTGTTCTTGATTTTCTTGGTTATAATTGCATGGATCTGAGTTTGGGTCTATAGGTTTACTTTTGTTTTCCTGGGGTTTGATCTCCCCAAAAACTTTGTGTTTCATAAAACTAATTAGTTCATAGTATAGAGCACTATATTTATGTAACTTTGCTTTTGGCTGTGCTTATTTTTGAGTCCAGCTTAGTTAAGTGCTGAAACTTGAGAGAATATGTATACTAAAATGGCTGACTGGAGAAGAAGAATATTGTTTTATGAAGAGTATGCAAGATAACCCATTTGGCATAGAATTACGCATGTTTTACTTTGGGCGCATTGGTGTGTTGTCCCAATTCTTCATGCGTACTAATCATATTACACTCAGTCTCCTAGCAAAAGTGTGCCAGTCACATCCTTGAGTTAGTGGCATACTTTCGAGAGAAAAAATCAATTGGCGCACTTTGGTGCGTATTCAATCAAGTTCTTTCTGGAAAACTAAGAGAAAGTGCGCCACAGTCGGTCAGCGCACTTTCTTTGCGTTTGGAAATCTGGCGCACTTTTTCTATGTTTCGTCAGCGGCGCACTTTTCTTATGTTGGTCTGCTCGCGCACTTTCTTCCCTCTTCATTTCCTTAGGGTTGAAGCTTTGTTTGGTTTCTTGATTTCTATGTTATTGATTTTTGTGCTGCTCGACTGACGAGTTTCTCAACTATCGATCTTTGACCTCAGATTGTGTGTTATGTCTTTTAGCTATCTTGCACACGCACTTCCTTTGAAAGCGTGCCTTATTCTTGTTCGCGCACTTTTGTCAAGTGCGTTGTTGGTTAACTTGACAAAGTGTGCCATCCCCCTTTTTGTTGTTTGTATGCCAACCCTTATTTTAGTGAGTTTGTGCACCAACCTTATTTCAGTGAGTTTGTACGCCAACCTTACTTTTGTGTGTTTGTGCACCACTCCTTTTATAGCTCGCGCACTTTCTGCGCTCCAGACTTCATGAGACTTCATGAACCCGACCTTCATGCGTACAATTTTATGCACATATTATCCTTAGTGACCCCATGTGTGCACGTAGTATTTTTATTATGTGTTCACTTATCTTTTTTGGAATATTCTTATCATCCTCTATGTGGTTGATCCTGGTATTGCTTGTGTTATGATTCTAAGAAAGAATGGACTTAGAAACCAGTCCTTATGCTAGACATGACCATATGCTAATATTGGGTTCATACATGGCATGAATATGTGTTGGACTTGAGATTTTCTCGGTGAACCAGACTAAGTGAATAGTGACTAACTAGCTATGTGCATGACATAAGCTACATGTTATAATGTGATCAAGATTCATGTGACCCAATGATGATTGGTAATTGGACTCGGATACTATATCCGTGCTGCTACGATTATTTCCTGACATAGTTCCTGATCTAATGTGGGCCGAGATGCGACATATCATGTTACGTATTTATATTTGGGATGCACATCGAGAATGCCTCCAAATTCCTGAACGTGTGATACTATAAATATACTATTTTTCCCAGCATGTGCATGATATGCGAGTCAAATACCAAAGCGTGGCTACGATATTTGATTTAATAAATGTTGCATACACGCTCGGGTGAATCCAGATTTGAACTTTCATGGATTCGTATATAGCATGCCCGTACTTTGTACGACATCTTAAGAAAAATTCTCATGTGGCCATGTCTTGAGATTTTTGAACACATTATATGGTTAATTAAGCAATTAAAAGTGGTAGTAACATGGGGAGGAAACGGTATTCCAAGATCATGCCTACGAACCTTTTTACGGAGATTCAATCTAAGTGCGTTGTGGGCTAGCCACCACAGATACTGTATATCATCTACCTTAGTGGAGTGCAGTATCTGACCTATTATAAAATGCTGAGTCACTATTCCACTATAGGAATATTGGAACTGCTAATACCTTATTTTGAGCGCAGTGGCCCTACAGGGAACTAGTGGAACTCGTAAAATACCTGTATATTCATCTTTTGGCTAGGTTAGCTTATGTTCGGCAATGGCGTGATCTGAGGATACCTATTATGCATTATTCTGAGATGACCTCAGACTACACAAATAGCAAGTCGTACAAGTGTTTGGCCGATTTTATTAATTGGACTTGGTTGTGATTGTATTATTTTGTTAGTAGCCTAGGAAAATGGACTATCATAGTGGGATGGATTCAACCCTTGTCCTTGTTTGGTTTTAGGGTTGGGCCTTTGTGCTTGGATATGCTATGGACCTACATTATGATGCAGAACTATTATATATATATATATATATATATATATATATATATATATATATATATATATATATATATATATATATTATTGCTTTGGGTTTTGTTCTCCTTTTCGTGCTTACTTTGTGGTACTTGCTATTTGGGGTCTAATCCCACTGGTCTTGCTTGGCCAGGTTTCTAGCCAGCACCCGAGGATCCAGCGTACTTTCTCCCGACTAATGGCGTATATCAGGAATATGGCCGCCGAGAATAACGAGTGTGTTCCTTTATTCATTGTTCGTCTTTTGTAAACTATATTCTTTTGGGCGTTTAGCCAACCGACACTTGTATATATTCAGACTGTAGCTGACTCACTGTCATGTATACCTTGATCTTGCATCTGGCACATTATTCTGTATCGCCAGATCTCTAAAGAATATTCTGACATGATGTTTGGGACGCCTTACTGCTTATTCTGAAGTATTCTATTAGACAATATTTATCCAACGTTAAAGTAGATAATGTTCACCCAAGTCGATCATATATCTACCTAGAATTTTAATCACTTAGCATAGCTACAGTTCTTCACCATATTCTAGTTCATTATTTTATTCTATTGTCTTGTTCTAGTTCATCGTGATCTGTGAATACCATATTGTTCTTGTTTACCTGTTTCTACTACCATAGTATGATATTGTTCATTGTTTCTCGTCTTGTATTATATTCTTTATTTCTGTTTATAGTCATTATCAATTAATTGGAACTACTATTGGGTTGTACTTCACTCTAAACCTGACTAGATATATATTTTAGATGAATGCTTAGAGAGGTTGTGTCCCACTCGTTACGGACCGACAGATGGAGTGTCACCCAAGGATAGTGCCAGAGACTGAGCCCTTTTAGATTTCCATATCTTGTAGTTGTTATTTCTTGTTAGATATTGGTTTGTATATTTATTTTGAGATATTGAGTTGTGTTTAGTTTTTGAGTTGGGCATGTGATATTTTGAGACTTGTATTTCTTTTCTTTCTATTTTATATCGTGCTTATATCTTCCTTTAGTTTTTATGTTATTGAGTATCATTGCAAGTTGAGATGGCTTGGCAGTATTTTTATACACATTGTGTGAGATGTTCGATAGTATAGAAGACCAAGACAATGTTCTAGCGCCGATGCTGCGGCATAGGTTAGACGTACCCACGTACTCGTCCCCTTTTACCGGGTGTGGGTCGTGACAAGAAGTTTGTGTCATCTAATACGCATGACTAGAATCAGAAGCTGGATGAATGTCTCTGGACCTACCACACAATGGATGGTACACATACTGGCAGTACGTCATTCTTCCTAGTTTACGAAAGTGAAGCGGTCCTCCCACTCGAGGTCCAAATTTTGTTGCTCTGAGTGGATATGTCCAACCAGTTAACTCTTGATGACAATCACCGTCGATAGCTACAAGAGTTAGAAGCGCTCGATAAAAAATGTCTCTTAGCTCAACAACGCAGTAAGATGTACCAAACGTGCCTCTCAGGAGCCGTCAACAAACAGGTCAAGAAGAGGACTTACCAAGTGGGTGACCTCGTCTTTACAGTAAGAAGACTGATGGTTATGACCCATAAGACAACCGATAAATTCTAACTTAAATATGAGAGTTCGTTCATTATGGAGTTTGTGTTCTCCAACGGCGCCTACCGGCTCGCAAAACCCATTGACGACTTGCTCATGATGCCTACCAATGATAAGTTTCTCAAAAAGTACTATATTTAAGCTAGACTTGTACTCGCTATACTATCAACTGGACAACTAAAATCAATAGTGTACGTTCTCTGTTGTTCATCCCCAGCAAGTGTGTAAGCACAATATGCACTTCTCTTCCACAAAAGTTTGATGAAAGTTATTGTTTGTATTCAGGAATCCTGAATACGTAAACAGATAGTGGATCCTCAAGAAATCTCCCCAGCGGAGCCACCTTAAGGTTTATCCACACTCTCGGGTAGACCGCTCATAATCAGTTTCCTTGGGCATGAGTTCACGTCCACATCACCTTTGAACTGCTATCCAAACCGATTATCCCCAGTAGGGTTTGCCATATCCATATTAAATCTGAACAAACCTCTCTGTATGACTATCGATTATCACGTCCATAATATCTCTGATATAGGTTGTCATCTAAACTTATCACCCGTACTTAACTCTAAGTATGCCAGCGATGTTACGGCTACAAAACCTATCACATCCATATCACCTCTGATAGAATTTTGTTTCAAACTTATTATTTGCACTCCAGTGTGCAAGAAGTAATATGTCTATCAAAGATCTATAGTGGGATGTTCTCAACAAAAGCAAACAATTTACATCCATATTACCTCTGAACTATGAGCTGCCCATGTTCCCAATCCAAAGAAAATAGCTATGTCCATATTACCTCTGGCTTATTTCCTTTTTCTTCTATGCCATAATCGTACCTAACCTCTTTGTATGACTATAGATTAGCTCACGTCCATGTTACCTCTGAGATATCGTCCCCACATCCTCCCTAGTAGAGTTTTCCATATCCTTCTTACCTATGAGCAAATCTTCCTACTTGACTATCGATTATCACGTCCATATTACCTATGATATCGGTCGTCATCTAAACTTATCACCCGTACTTAACTATAAGTACGCCAAAGGTGTTAAGTCCATAAAACCTGCCATATCCATATCACCTTTGGCAGGGCTTATCTCAAATCTACTACTTTTACCCTGGTACGCAAGAAGCAATGGGTCCATAAAACTAATCACGTCCATATCACCTCTGATAAGGTTTTTGCTTCGAACTTATTACTTGCACCCAAGTTCTCAAAAGGTAATAGGTCCACCAAAGATTCCACAGTGGGATATCCTTAACAAACTGTGTTATTTTACTATGTCCATATTGCCTCAAGTACGATACACAAAGTTCACACGGATAATTTCCAACAAAAAAGAAAGATAGTATGAGCATCCCCGAATAGGAAGATTGGCTTCAAATGAGAAACGTTCTTACTATCCTCAATTGGCAAGGAGTTCAACTGGCTAAGTAAGTAAAATGAAGGCTGGTTCGCTATCAACTTTAGCCTTGCCTCAGTTTGACCCTTGTTTATCTGGGCCTGGACATTTGCCACTATATGGTCAAACCTTACGCCCAATGTGGCCTGAGCACGACCGACGAGCACCTCCCCTGACGGAGCCATAGGTAAAGTCACTACAAAGTCAGGAATAAGAAGACAGTTAGAACCACCAAGATTGCTTACGCACTAAAAGACAACTGGAACATGTAATAGTATATATGCGGTCGAGTCATGTCAGACACGTGTCAGGACATCCATGCTCCCGAGTGAGACACATAAGATGCCATTCATATGGCCGGGTCAAGACCGACGCATGCTGCCCAAGAAAGACCCGTGCATAAAGCATGCGGCATGGTCATGTAGAAAAGTCTGTACATATTCTAATCTATATGATGGACCGTGTGCAAAGTGTCCACACGTCCAGACTTCTTCTTCTCCAATCCTTATCTTGGATGGGCACTTGAACATCTGGGTGAAAATTTGGGGCCTCATCATTGGCCTTAGACGAGGACGCAGGGCTCTTCCCCTTGTCGATAGCCTTCTTGACAGCAGCAGAAGACGAAGCTTTGGGAGCCATGGCAGATGGTCGACCGAAAGCAGAGAGAAAGATGAGAATAAAAGGGAAAAAGAAATTAGCAAAGAAAAAAGTTCTCTCTCCTCCCCCAAAACCCATATTTATAGACCATTAAAGAGATAATAGCAAACTCTTCGATTTTTGTGCCCTACTGACATCTAATGATAGCGACGGATGGTTGGATTTTTGATGTGGCTTCATTCTTACATCCATCATTTTAGGATTCGAGTGAAGATATGGGACATAATCCTAGGGGATCCGCTCCAAGATTGAGCCAAATCTCGATATTTAATGATCTGACAGCCTGGTAGAAGTGCCTATGCGGTAACGTGCCTATGCGGCATCACAACCAGGCGGTCAAAAGTGCTCAACCATGCTTCTTATTCAAAGTACTCCAAACTTGTCATTTGGAAACTTTGAAGGGGGTCTTGTAGAAGCATAAAAAATTTAGATCCATGCGTCCAATGAACATGCGTCCCAAGTTTGACTCAAAAGAAATTAAGCCAAAGAGAAAGTCGCATAAAAGAATTCATACGGCCTGAACAACCACGAAGTAAGGGCCACATAAGATCCCCTAATATGATATTCAATGGCTGTCAGAAATTTTGACACGTCACTCAGCACCCAAAGCACTTCGAGAATCGTAAGAGAAGTGACAACTCATAAAAAGATGAAAAGTCATATCGGTGCATTAATGAATTTATCAGATGTACCATACCTCATGTTCCCTTATATGCGGCTACGGTCCTATGCGACCTCGTCATCATGTGACCAAAGTATCCATTCGACCAAGGCCAGATGAGAGTTTACATGCAGCCAAAGTGTCCATAAGACCAAGGCTAAAGGAAAGCACATATGTGGCCAAGACGCTATACGACTAAGATGTTATGCGAATTTCAACTTGAAAGATCTGACTGTTGCAACCAAAAAGATCTTCACATAGTTAGTGCTGATTATGTGTCCAGCTGATCGAGTCACGCATACGGGAGAATTAAAAATAACCTCGAGATCTTATCAAACAGCAGATCCCAAACGAAGTCGCATGTCAGCCTACCCATAGTATGCGACTACAGTTACAACCACATTCTGTTGAAAGATCCCCCTACGGCCACCAAACATAAGCATATGTCGCACCTATAGTCCATCAGCATGTTGGCTATAAATAGGGGAAACTTGGGCATTCTAAGGGGCTGGCTATTCTGCTTCAGAGACCATACCCCTCAAGGCGAGCTATGTATATGCACACAAGATCAAGAGAGAGAAAAGAGAAGAGTGCATCATCATTTTCTCGTCGGACAGTCAACGGAGTAAAGAAGTCGCTGCAGTACCCGATCTCTATCGTCACATTTCCCATATCAAAAAATACTATACTTAAATTTTTTGCCTATGATTTCTTTGTATTTTTTGTTTGTTATTAAACAAAAGTTTTCCAAACTTACTTTAATGGTGAACACTTATGATGAATCTGTTTGTACAAGACCGAGTCAGAGTACTAAGTTTTGATCCCTTTAAAATGATCTACATCGGCGAACTTCATCCTGACGAATCCTTCGTTGTCGACGTACTTCATAAATTAGTACAGGGTTGAGGGCATAATCATATACTCATGTATCCAAGGATGTCCTAGCAGGACGTTGTAGGACACATCCACGTCAATGACATAGCAAGTCACTTTCGTTCGAAAATTGCCTATCTAAAACTTTAGGCAAATTTTGCCCAGAGGATAGCTCCTCCTTGCGTTGAAGCTGCTGATGGTTGTGTTGGTCACTGCCAACCGGTGCATCAGGATTCCTAAGGTCTGGAGTAGACTCCATGGGATAATGTTGAGAGATGAACCCGAGTCGATGTGTATCCGGTCCACCTTAATGGCCCCGATGTATCCTTTATAGTACAAAGGACGATCGTGCATATTATTCTTAAACAACATATCCTGTTATGAGAATATGATATTTGAGATTGTCTCTATCACATTGTTACAATTGGGATATGCAGCAGGATTCTTGACTGACGGATTAACTTGGGACAGGTAAGAGTTAGTGTTCTACAATGCCTCTCTTAGAGCATCACATGTCTCTTTAGAGAGACGAAGAAGCTCGAAGAGTGACAATTTTACTGAGTATTGGCAAGCTGTGCCAATATATCAAAGTTGTAAGGCTTGTCTAGCCCTGGTGCTACGTCATTCCTTAGAGGATTGTCGAAGTGAACTTCTTTCTGCTTTTGTTTTTCCATCGCAGGTGGCTGGGATGGACCTGCTCCAGATGCTACTTGAGCAGTAGGTGTGGTGGTTGGAGGTGCACTATCCTCAAAAATTGGATTATAGTTATGAAAGTAGGTTTGACCTGACCTAGTCACCCCTGCCAAGGCTTCATCGGTTGAGGAAGAGACCATATGGCAGAATTTGGGCCTTTTTTCTTTAGACTTGGTGGTGTAACATGCTGCTTATTGCGTCAAGTCTTGGATGATGTTTGGGTGAACCTATATGACTTTGCCTCTCGCCACAGCCAGAGGTACCATCCCGGCTACTTGGTTACGAGCTGGAGGGAGGTTGATGACCTCCATTATTTTCCTTGGATCGGAACAACCCCATATTAGGCCTCCGTCGCTAGGAAGTCACCAACGTGGAGGGATACAATGTTTGGAGCAACCGACTTGTCCTAAAAGTCTAAGGTGAGGGCTTTGGAATCGATCAACCGTTGGATATATCTTTTTAACATGTAGCAGTCCCGAGTTGGGTGGTAGACGTATCGGTGGTAGTGGAAGTACTTGGGGTCATCGACTTTATCTACCTTTTTCAGCCATCTAATATCGGGTAGACGAAGCTCGTTGCCCTTTATTAGTACATTAAAAATCTCCATGACATCGCCATCATCGAAAGAGTTGGTCTCCTTCGACTTTGGTGCTTCTGTCGGCTTGTGACCAGGTACAGACGAACCTTTGGATATATTAACAGTAAGGGTCTGCTTCCCTTTACCATCTTGGCCATTGTTGCTGTTGTTATTATTGCTATTGAAAGAACGCTTTCCCCTATCATCAGCGATGGAGATCTGTATTCCCAGCGAATGGGTTTTCTTAACATTCTTTTCAGCGGTGCCGACACTTATGATAAATGCATTCTATTCATTTTACTGCTGGTAGTAGGTTCTTCCTGCAGGTGTCCATCAACACGGTTTTAAGAGTACCGGGGGGGGGGGAGCCTTAACACAGCCCATCAGAAGGGTTCTATGTATTCATGTGCGGACTCCTTCTTCCGTTAAGTGATATCCATCATGGAGGACATAGTCATGTCCATTCCTCCGTCATTGAATTAGGAGAAGAAAATTGCTCCAAAGGTCGTTGAAGAACGAAATGCAATTTTTTGGGAGACTACAGTACCACTCATAAGCAACCCTGGTTAATGACCCGACAAATAGTTTGGTGAGTAAGGCGTCATCTCGGGGTAAGTACCCTGTCATAGAGTCAAAGTAGTTCATGTACTAGCGAGGCAATATTTTTCTATCAAATTAGAAAAAGACTGCGGCTTGTACTTGGACGGATATACCACGTTGTTCCACTAGGGAGGATGGGGTTGTCGTATCCTGACCTTCTTGAGTTTATCTTGGTTTTCCATAGCAACAAAATCAGCACGCAGTTCTTGGATGGCCTCTAGAGAATCGTTTGACGACAGAGGGGAAGATGACATAGGCAAAGGAGTAATACCGAGAGCTGGGGGAGCAAGGGCGAGTGCATTAGACTCGCCATTGGTCCCGGGGTCTTAGATGGCTTTTATCGGAGTCCTGGGTATTGTGGGAGAATGTTTGCCTTGATCTCCAGTATCGTCTGGGTCAAGGTCTGCATCGAGGCGCTCATCGTGTACATCATTGCCTCCAAAGCATCGAGGCATTGGTGATCATTGGTGCCCTCATTGTCCCTTATGCCATGTACACTATCATCACATGGGAAGAGACGGATGGGACGATGGATCTTTCACTTTCTGCCTCAGACGCCTGAGTCATGATGTCTTTATGGAAAGCTGGTAGTATTGCATATTCTTCAGAATCATAGGGTAATCTACCCCTGACGTTGGAAGCTGCTTCATTTTGACGAGGGTGACTACCCCCAGAAACATTAATGTTTGTCCCTTGAGAGTCACTGGCTCTTTAGAACGACATAATGGTGTAAAGCTCCGGAGGATTACTACCCCGGCTTGTAGTGTCATCTCGGGTCTTGGGAAAGTATCACCCCCAGCTGATGACAATCTTGTCCTCCGACAGATACCTAGAACACTCCTTTATAGGTATAACTGTTCGACCTCCTCGAGCTTGCCTTCTCAACAAGCTGGTAGAGAGTGGACGGTTACAGGAACCTGGCTTTAGGCATCCCCTTGTGGAGAGCGATCTCCAAGTGGAGCAGCATGAGGCGAAAGGCAACTCCTTCTCTTATTGTATTTGTACTTGCTTTCTGAGACGATGTCGGATAGGTACAATTGGTTGCAGTTGTTGGAATGTCGACTGCCTGACTGCAGGTGCTGTTATCTTAGTACAACAGGAGTTGATAATAATGCTGGCACAGTGGTGCCCCGAAGGGGATATTTTACGGTTTATTGATATTTCTCTTATTTTTTGCTTGTGACTAATCATGTTGTGCAAGTCGGATGTGGGAACATTTTTCTTTGCACCCTCTTCATCTGCACGGGCAAGCCGAGCGTATGGTTGTGCAGGGGTGATTTTTGCTCCCTGAACTAGGTCTCGTATAAGAACTATCCCCAAGTCATCAATGGAAGACTTCTAAAACTGACCCACTTCACACGCCTCAACAAGTTGGGCGCATGGGTGAGTATGGTACAAATTTTCGTCAGATGAGCGCATAATAGTTAATGGTGCGTACTGACAGTCGGTCGTCTGAGCAGTTGCTTGAGCGTGGTCGGCTCATACTGCCCTAGAATTTCTCGTTCTAGCACACACTGGAACATAGTAAGAGGAGTCCAAGTTCTCTCCTTTTTTAGGAAGCCGGTACATGGGGTCGGCGCCACATAAATATTTATCAAAGACAAAGCCTTTGGTCTTGTCTTTGTCGCATACATGGGCCTTCATGCGTCTGGAGTTAGCTGCGGCTTGCTTCTTCTTCTGCACTCCTTGCTGTCATCTCATAGCCTGTGCATTTGTCCTGTTCCCAGAGGGCCATCGAGATCGAAGAGGGGTTTCAGCCCCTAAGATCCTGGCATCGTAGGATTTTTCTTTAAAGAGCCTAGGTGCTAAACAACCTTCTTCTCAGAAATGGCTATCGCATAAGTGGGAGATGCCTGTGTGGATGCATGACATACGTCCCGAGCATCAGGTATAGGAACATAGAGCGCATGCTCCACAGTTGGGTGAGGCACACTGTCCTTGGCGATCCAAGTACTGTGGGTCTTCTTTGGCTTTGCCAGCCTTGACGAAGGTCTCGCGCTATCCTCAAAAAGCATCTCTTCAAAATCTTGTTGGTTGAAGCGTACAACCAGCATTTTCTGGGTTGAACCCAGTTTTGTCAAATCGGACCACGTCACTATCTTTTCATCAATGAAAAAAGATGTCCCCAGCAGAGTCACCATTTTATTCTATTAAAAAAATGAGTTTTACTAACTCGGTTTTGTAAATTGAAAACAAAGAGTACACAGATCCCTTGAACAATAAATCTAAGTACAATTAAGATTATGGAGAGTATAACGATGGAGATCGAGTACTGCATCTGACTCCGTTACTCCGTTGACGATCTGATGATGAAGGAACTTGCTAGATCTCTGGCTCACTGGCAGGAAAGACAACAACTGGACTCCTGAGTATGGTTTTTCTATGTCTCACTGTACGTATCCTTATGTATGGGAATCATATATCCCTGATATTTATAGGAATGCATCATTGAGATGCAATGCGCACGCATGTGTTATTCAAGCATGTCTTTTAGGTTGCCGCATGGTCATTCTTAACAAAATACAGTTGCAACCGTGCATGTCACGGTCGGATTGTCACGTGGCATTAGTTACGATAGGTTGTTGCTGAAATATAGGCTTGTAATCTAAGTTATTGCATGCGTGACTTGGTCAACTTGACATGTGGCCCGCACTGGTTATTGAAGGTAAGATTCGCATGGATTGCTTGTCGCATGGAGAGTATGACGCATGGAATCTTGTCAGCCGCATAAAAACTCAGCCGCATAAGAACTATATTGCATGGAGACTATGACGCATAGAATATTATCTTTTGTACACATGGCACTGCACAACTATATACAAAAAGGTAATTATGAAGGAGATGTGAGCACGGACGTTCACTGTCAACATCGAATTCGAGGCGTTCAGAGTCATTAAATGTTGTCAATGTCATTAATGTTGCGACTGACATAAGTGACACCATGCGTCAGACTGGTATGTGCCTAAGCTCCCTGTCGTATGCTTCCTTGGGTGTCGCATGCTCTTCATGCCACATAAATGCTTTGATACATGCGTCTTATGATATAAGCGCATATTTTTAGGGTTTTTTCTATACTTCTACAATTAGGAGTTTTCTCGGACTTGCCGAATATTATCGAAGGTTCGTAGAAAACTTCTCGAGGATCGCTACCCCTATAATGCGATTGACGTGTAAGGGCAAGGAGTTTATTTGGACGGAGGAGTGTCAGGTGGAATTTGATGAGTTGAAGAAGCGTTTGACGACAGCACTGATCTTGACACTACTTTCTGGATCAGGAGGATACGTGGTGTACAGTGATGCATCTGGGAGTGGACTAGGATGTGTTCTGATGCAGTATGGTAAGTTTGTAGCTTACGCATTGAGACAGCTGAGGGATCATGAGAAGAACTACCCGACGCATGACCTAGAGTTAATTACAATAATATTTTTACTAGAGCTATAAAAGAAATACCTTTATAGAGAGAGGGTTGAGATTTACACTGATCACAAGATCCTAAAGTACGTCTACACCCAGAAAGAGCTCAATATGAGTCATAGACATTGGCTGGAGTTGATGAGAAACTTTGATATCGAGTTACAGTACCATCCTAGCAAGGCAAATATTGTAGCTGATACTTTGAGCAGGAAGCCCATGGCTTACTTCTTGATGACTCAGTGATATTTGTTGGAGGATCTTCAGGAGCTCGGGATAGAGGTTATCTTGCCAAGCATAAATGGACAGTTGGCAAACCTTGAGGTGCAGTCTTCATTGATTGAGAGGATTAAGGCAGCCTTGCCTACAGATGTGAGATTTCAGAGACTTCAGGAGAGGACAGAGACTGGTATGTAGAAGGAACTTCGGATATATGAGGATGGTACGTTGAGGTATGGAGATCGCCTATACGTATCGAGTGGCGAGTTGCACCAGGAGTTGATGACTGAAGCGCATAGTTTGATTTACTCTATTCATCCCAGAGGTAAAAAGATGTACCAAAATTTGAGGCAATATTACTGGTGGCATGGGATGAAATAAGAGATTGTACGATTCGTAGCTAGATGTTTGATCTGTTAGCAGGTCAAGGCTTAACAGACGGTAAGACTATTATAGCCGCTTCCAATTCCCGAGTGGAAGTGGGAACACATCACCATGGACATCGTCACAGGATTTCTTAGGAGTGTCAGCGGGAAGGATGCAATATGCGTTATTGTGGATTGACTCACCAAGTCGACACATTTCTTGCCCTTCAGAGTTGGGCATTCCGAGAAGATACTAGCTGACATGTACAAGCGACAGATTATAAAATTGCATGGAGTACCTATTATTATAGTATCGGGTTAAGATTCTAGATTCACCTCCCATTTCTGGCGGACTGTGCAGTAGAGCTTGGGGACTCATCTCAAGTTCAATAGATGTTGAGAGCTTGTATGCTAAATTTTGGGGGATCTTGAAAGACCACTTGCATTTGGTGGAATTCTTATACAATAATAGCTACCAAGAATGCATACAGATGACACCATTTGAGGCACTATATGGCAGAAAATGTAGATCTTCTGTGAGTTGGAATGACCCAGAGCTGGTGACACAAACAGTGGAGAAGGTGAAGCAGATACAGAGCCGTCTTCGAGCATCAAAGGATAGACAGAAGTATTGGGCAGATGCGCACCATTGGCCCTTGGAGTTCAAGGAAGGTGACCATGTGTTCTTGAGAATATCGCCTACTCGGGGTACTATTAGATTTGGTAGCAGAGGCAAGCTAATTTTGACGTATATCGGGCCTTTTGACATCTTGGAGTGAGTTGGGAAGGTGGATTATCGTCTTGCATTGCATCCATCAATAGAAGGCGTGCATTACGTATTCCACGTATCACAGTTGAGGAGATACGTGACTGATATTAGTCATATGATCGATCATTCAGAGATCGCAGTAGGGCCAAGTTTATCTTATGAGGAGCAGCCAATGGAGATTTTGGATACTAGTAAGAAGGTGTTGCGAGGGCAGACTATTAGACTAGTATGGGTAGCATGTAAGCATCATTCACTATATGAGTCTACTTGGGAGCGCAAGAATTCTATGAGGGCGAGGTTCCCTCACTTTTTGAGGATTTCGGTATGAACTTACATACCACGTTTAGTTTCTAAGCTTTTGGTTTTAGTTGTAGTATATTTTTAATTTCAAGGACGAAATTCTTTTAAGGTGGATAGATTATAAATCCTATGTTTTTCATATAGGGTTAATTTTGGTAATTTAGATTTATTTTATATTAATAGAATTATTTATTTAATTAAAATATATATTAGATAATTTTTTGAACTTTAGAAACCAACCACCATGGTCTTAAAATCTTGAGTATAACACTAACATTTTTCTTTTAACCAACTTTGCATGCTAGACTTAGACGAGCCAAATTAGGCTCATGTCATGACTGTCACTCACAAATTCATATTTCCATGCATCATTTTGGTCGCACAACTTTTGTGACGTAATTACAATAAAAATATACTTAATTACCTTTTCCGTTGCGTACAAATTTAATACGCAACACCAAACTATTTTTTTCGACTAATTTTATATTCACGAGTCTAACTGGACCTACTACATCAATGATAATTGTGTCCTATTGTAAGCCCCTGATTTTTCAAAATATTAAAATTAGGATTTTTCACAATTTTCTGGAATTTTCTGAGAATTTTCTGTAATTAAAATCAGGGTTTTCAAATATTAAATAATTTTTAATAGATAATAAATGATATTAAAATATTATGAAAATACTATTTTTGGGTGTAAAATGAAAAACTGGACTTAGGGTAATTTTTCTGGATTTTTCTGGGCCTCAGACCTATTTTTAAATACCTCAAAACTATTTTTATTAATTAATTAATTAATTAAACTATTTATATTTATTATTATTAATTTTATTTTATTTTTATTTTTTCTCTTTTTCTCTTGGGCCGGCCCGGCCCAGTGGACCGGCCCAGCCAGCTCAGCCCGCACCCTGGCCCGTTGGGCCGCAGCCCAACCCAAACCCTAACGGGTCGGGTCGGGTCGGGTCCGTCTGAACCCGACCCGCCCGACCCGTGACCTAGCCCCCCCCGCGTGACCCGCTCCGGCCCCCCGCGTCCACCGGCTCCCCGCTCCGCTTCCGGCGCCGCCGCCCGCGGCCGCCGCGCCACGCGCCCTCGCCCGCGCTGGCCGCCACCTCGCCGCCCGCCTTCGCCAGCCCCGACCCCGACCGCCTCGCCGCCCGCCTTCGCCAGCCCCGCCTCCCTGCGTCGCCTCCGTCTCGCCGTCCCGTCGACGAAGCCCGCAGCAACAGCAGCAGCAGCGGCTAGGGCAGCGCCGCCGCGCCGCCTCCAGCGCCGCCGCGCACCGGCCCGTCGCCTCGCCGTCCGTCCCCCAGCCGTGCTCGGCCTCCCCGCCGCCGTGCCGACCGCCGGCCACCGCCATCAGCAGTAAACCCTAACCCTAATTTCCCAAATTCTGTGTCGGACACGACACGGACACGGTGAAGACTCGATTTTCGGATCCCCTTCAGGTGCGTGTATCTTTTTGCTCGTAGCTCCGTTTTCGTTTCCGCAAATTGCGTTGTGAAGCCTGTATGACCCTCTCGGTGTCCGGACAAACTGTTCGGGACATCGCGTCCTGTGGTGATCGCACACCGCGATCCAAAAACAGGAAAAACCAGACCCTGTTTTACCCCGGAACTGAGTACGCCCCGCCAAACGGGACGACTTGGTCGCGTACGGTCTTCACAGATACGTGCGCACCGTCGATACGGACGTGTGAGTTTTCGTGGAAGCTGATTCGGGTGTGCGTGCACACCGGAATCAACGCGTATCCGCGGACATCGTCCCGTATCCGACTTTTCGACAATTTGCCCTAACTTCTTGTACACTCGTCAGATCGAGACGAAACTTGCGCCATCGGACTCGTAGCGATACGCTGGTCCTGTGGGTCAAGTTTGGTTCGATTCGGAGAACGTTGACGAAATCGCGTGTCGTGGGCCCCACAGGCCCCGCTCGACGGGCTATTTTGTGTTCGGCTCATCGGAATCCAAATCTGGAATTTCCGTTGGGTTCGTATCAGCGTTCCTGACCTGTTGACACTAAGTTTGGTGAATTTGGAGACCTTTGACCCGGACGCGTTTTTCGGTGCAAAGCGGGCCCACCGGCGGACCCCGTTTTGACCCGAAACTGCCGTTTTTGCCCTTGTTTCCAAATTGGACCCAAGGACAGGCGTTTCTAGCTATTTGACATCTTCTGAGAGTGATGGTAATGTCTATTTCAGCTTTTGGACTCATCTCTGGACTTTTCCTCCAAGAACCAATTTAATCAGATCCAAACAACAGGCAAGTACCTGCACTTCAAGTTTATTCTTTATATTGTGATAATTAATTCCTTGCTCTACTAGCATCATTGGATGATTACACGTAGTATTAGAACACTGGATTTTCATGTCTTGAATACTGGAGTTCATGTCTTGTTTTTGTGTCGGGTGGGAGAATACTAAGGAGGCATGTAGTTTACCCTTTCCCCTGGATTGCCTAATAGCTATTGGTACACGACTGTCCATCAGCCGGATCTCGATTATATTGTCTAATAGCCGTTTATGACGGCCGAATTAGCCTTATAAACCCCTACATGCCAACTATGTATTCTAAAAACAAACACAAGTTCACACAGATAGTTCTGGTCATGTTATATTTCTTGCTGGCTATTGTAGTTTCATTTCCTGTTTCATTTATTTCTGTTTCTCATATTCCTGTTTACAGCTAACTCTGAGATAATAATGTTCTGCTAATGCTGTTTCTCAACATGATATCTAATATTTAATTGTCATAAAATATTTAGTTTAATCTTATTGTGCACTGTGTACTTTGCTCCTTTCCTGACTGGATCTGTTGTTTAGGCGATGATGAGAACCTTGCCCCCACCTATTATGGCCCCTATGAGGCAGCAGGTGATACAGTTGCAGAGCCAGTTCCCGCACAGGAAACTACTCCTGCTGAGTAGTTAGCAGTAATTATCTTAGTTTTGCTCTTTATCTTAGCAATCGGGTTTGTCCCCGATTTCATTCTGATTCCTGTACTAAAATATTTGAACCTGTTGTCACATTTATTTCATTTGAAATCTCAGTATTCTTTCCTGTTATTGTCTTGCCTATTTCATTATTTTATGAATGAGCTAGATTAGTTAACTGTGGATTTGACCTAGACAGCGTACTACCGCCGATTCTGCGGCGTAGGTTGGACGTACCCACGCACTCGTGCCCGAATTTCCGGGTGCGGGTCGTGACACCTATTTATTTAAGTCCCCGCATGATCCATAAAATTTGTATGATTCAAACTTTTGATTTACATTCATATTTCTATTTTTTAGAAACCAAATATTTGTACCTACCCTTTTTTGCACCGCGTCTAAAACCAAATATATGTAAATATAATTAACCCCATTAATTAGGGAGGCCTTGTATGCCATAATAGGCTCTCAAATAATTTCCTCCATGGGATCTACTCATCCGTAATCTCAATCATACAACCACACACACACACACACACACACACACACACACACACATATATATATATATATATATATATATATATATATATATATATATATATATATATATATATACACTCATCTCCCTTCACCTTAACCCTAAGATACCGCCCCCTTCACCTCCCTACAGTGCCAAATACCCCTTCGACCTTCTTCTTATTTTCCCTCTTTTAGCTCCTCTACCCTCGGCTAAACCCGACACCTCTCCCCCCCCAAAATCGATAGCAGTTTGCTGCTGATGCAGCTGCTTTCCAGAGGTGCACGGGCTATGCATGTGGTGCCCCGTTCCCCCTATTCGGGGAGCGCAGCTAAGAAATATAAGTCGATATCATTCGATCGGGATAGATTGAATCAAGAACTCATCCTCGTTATGGATTTGCTTCTTCAGAATTGATTTTCATATTCAGTGGACCGTGCCCTGAGGATGGACTTAGCGGCAGAGTCAAGAGGGATCTCTCCGCTACAAGTTTTTTTGCCTAGTTTTTGTTGTCGCTTTGTTGCTTTCGTGCTTGAGTTGGTTTTCGGATTTGCTTGTGTTTTCTTGAACGGTTTTGATGGATTTTATTATTTTCGTTCGTTGAACTGCACTTCAATTCTGAGATTGAAAAGAGTGGAAGAGGTATTGATCAGTTGTTCGTGGTAATGCAGGTGAGCAAATAGTAGGCGACGTACGAGCGGAGTCTTAAAGCACCTTTTTCCTTTTCTCCTTCCAACCAACTAGTGAGTGGCTTATATTCGATTCAGTTGACCCTTCTTCCAAGTCTTCACATCTAAAAATCTTATATTCTTGCTTGTCCCGATCAAACGATACCATAATAACTAAAAGATGTTAAGATAAAAAGGAATAGACTTGGACTATCAATGCTTGTCATTCAACTTGTGAGCAGTTACCTATTTCTTGCTAGTCCGTTTAGAATATTCTTCGTATGCTTAAATTTTAGTTAGAATGTATACTTCTTCTATAAATTGTGCTATGCATATAGAACACACTTTGCTATGCGATATATTGATCAATAAGACTATACAAAATCGTTTATGCTATGGAACTTGTATCATGCTCGTATTGCCTTAAACTACATGAATTGATTAAAAACTTATGGACGCCAATTGATCATGGACAACTTGTGCACAAGGTTTTGCAGTTTTGTGGATGATCGCTGGGGCACTGGGACCGATCTGATCAGGACAAAACATATGGAATAGTTAGTATGTTAGAGGAAAAAATGGCATGTGGCGGGGCTCGCCACCTGCGTCATATATCATTTTTTGTCCTGTGACTATAACTCGTCCCTTAGTGGCATTATGCCAGTGATCACTTCGTATATTTAAATATGTGTAAGCTAACTTGTGTCTTCGTGGCAGGAAAGGACATGGTAAGTATTGTATAGGTGGTTTAGACGGGCAGGTAAAAGTCATCAAACGGTGGCAAGTTTATTTTAATAGTTTTTATATATGCTGCTTGCTAGTAAAAATAAACTAAGGCAAGATAGAAAGACCACTAATAATATTCATGCTTCATATAAACAAAATATTGATTGGTATATTGGGTTAGCTCACCTTTACCAGTATATTTTGATGTACTGACCCTCGTTGAAACATGTTCTCCGCACTAAGGAGTTCCTGCGATGAGTTGAAGTCATTTCCCGATTCTGTCCAGCTGTCGGCGCACGTCCTGATCTTGCCATATTTTGAAGCATTTTGAAGACCAATGAGCAAACAAACTAAACTCAATGCAGCTCCGTGGGAAAGACATCGCTCAGCCTGGAGGTCTTTATATTTTAAAGTTTTAGTAAATGATGTAATGTACAGGACAACTATCTCATTTTGTGCTAATTTTTTTATGCCCGTGCGGCAACCTTCTGACTCGTTCAAGAGTTTGTAAAAGATGTTCATTATCAATAAAAAGAACTTTTCTATGTTTCAACTTGTGCTTCAATTTATCTGCGTACTCTGAATATGTGCTCGCTATATAAAATACCTTAGCCTTATGCGTTGCTCAATCTAGGCACGCACGGCGTCACGCCCGGGGGACAACTATCGATTCCACGGAATCAGGGCATGATATATTGGTATCAGAGCACAACTTCAAGTTTCTTTGTCCCCCGTATTGAAAAAGTTCCTTTAACGATCTATTCCCTATGCGAACTCTTGAACTCGTTAGGCCAAAATAAGATACATTCATACAATGAGTCCATAATACATTATGATTATGATATAATTTACCTTCTTTTGAAGGAATGGCACAAGCGCAATCATCAGCGCTAGCACCGGGCGAGACACAAGCCCAAAAAAATAGTTCTGGCACATCGGGAAGTTCTCGTAGTCAGCGAGCTATATCCCAGGTCGATCCCATTCAGCAGATGATAAGGATGTTGGAGGCTAACCGACAGAAGGAGAAGGCTCGCTATGAACGGGCCAAGAAACGAGCGGAAGAAAGGCAAAGCAAGTTCCAAGACAATATAGAAGCCTGATTCTTAGTCCAACAAAAGTAGGTAGATACCCTGCAGTAGATCGTGCAGACCTTGGTCTCTAACCATTTTGTGGCAACAATGGCGACACCAGTGGAGCAACCCACGCTTGAAATCAAGATGCCTCAGGCTCCAAGAAAGAAGGATGTGACTACCTTCGACTTTGGCGACTTCAAGAAGGTTTGCAATACACCATTTAAAGGGACCGAGGAACCAATCGTGGCTCTAGATTGGTTGGTCGAACTTGAGGATCACTTCAAACTTTTAGGGGTACAAGAGCAGAAGCGTATAATGTGTGCCCAACTATAGCTTCGCTTGAATGCGCACGATTGATGGGACGTGCATCGAAGATCTCTTCCAGTTGACGATAAAGAAGAGACGATTGCATGGACTACTTTCTATGGCGCATTTGAAGAGGAGTTTATACCCCCTCCCGTACGTCGTCAGAAAGAGAACGAATTTGTGTAACTACGCCAAGGCAGCATGATAGTTAAGCAGTATTCGGCCGAATTCAACCTGTTGGCAAAATTTGCAAGCTCCTATTTACCTGATGCGGCGAGTCGTGTCAGACGATTTGAAGGAGGCCTGCAACCTTTCATCAATGCGCATGTGGTCGTTCCCCAATACTAGACTATACGAGAAGTTCTTAACCATGCCATTTCCCTCTAACCGTAGTATCCTCCAGTTGTTGTCGGCACTGTGTATACTTCCAATCATAAGCACCATAGCAAAGAGAAAGGAAATAATGCTGCAAAGAGTCTAAATATCGGTGGTCCACAAAAAGGAAACCAGGGAAAAGGGTTATGCTTCTTCTGCAAGAGGCCGGGGCACACCTTAAATGACTGCTACCTCAGGAAAGGGCTATGCTTCAACTATGGTGGTCAAGGCCACATAGCTAGAGATTGTCCGCTTCCCTCCAAGCTTCTGCCTCAGCATCCAAATCCTGCCCCTGCAACCCAGGCCAACCGAGCCGCACCTCAGCCAAAGCATCGACAAGCTTAAGGTCAGGTGTATACTATGAAACAAAAAGAAGCCCTAGCCTCGGACACCGTTGTGTCAGGTATTTTGCTTTTTAATAACATACCTGCACGTGTGCTATTTGATTCTGGTACAATGCATAGTTTTATATCCACGAATTTTGCCATAAAAAATAATATAGAAATGATACCGCTGTGTCTAGATTTTAGTATTAGCGCCCCGTCAGGCACAAAAATACCTGCCCGTTTAGTATGCCAAGGTGGTTACATCTGTATTGGAGGAAGAAAGCTATCGTTAGATGTTTTAGTCCTAAATGTTCGAAATTATGACATCATTTTGGGGATGTATTGGCTCGGCACCTGCTCGGTAACTATCGAATGTGCAGAGAAATGAGTCATCTTTTGCCTACCTGGAGAAGCCGAATTCTGCTACACGAGTAGTCCAACAACAGACGCGTCGGCTTGCATGGTAATTTCTGCGATATCTGCTCAAAGGATGCTACACTCTGGCTGCGAGGGATACTTAGAGTCGGTTCGGGACACGTAGTTGGATTATGCAAACGTTGAGTCACCTTCCATTGTGGTGGAATTCCCTGATATGTTTCTGAGCGAACTACCCGGTATGCCACCTGACGAGAGATTGAGTTCACCATTGATACATTCATGAACACTCAACCGATTTCCAGAGCTCCGTACAGAATGGCCCCTGCTGAACTGAAGGAGTTAAAGTGCTAACTTCAAGAATTGCTGGATCATGGGTTCATCTGTCCGAGTGTGTCTCCTTCGGGCGCGCCTGTGCTCTTCATAAAGAAGAAGGATGGAATATTGCGACTCTGCATCGATTATCGGGAGTTAAACAAAGTCACCATCAGAAACAAGTATTCTCTGCCCAGGATAGATGATCTCTTCGATCAGCTGCAAGGGTCAACAGTGTTCTCAAAAAATGATCTTTGCTCGGGCTACCACCAGTTGAAGATTAAGCCAGATGACATGCCTAAGTCTGCATTCTGAACCAGCTATGGACACTATAAGTTTTCTATTATGCCGTTTGGACTGATGAATACGCCTGCCGCATTCAAGGATTTGATGAATCGAGTGTTCTGACCCATTCTTGATAAATTTGTAGTCGTTTTTTATAGACGGCATCTTAGTGTACTCAAAGAATAGGGATGAACACGCAGGACACCTGCGGATGGTGCTTCAAACCCTTCGAGACAATAAGCTGTACGCAAAGCTAAGTAAATGCAAGTTCTAGTTGGATAATATATCCTTTCTCGGGCACATTATTTATGCACAGGATATCTCAGTTGACCCAAGGAAAATAGAAACCATCGTGAACTGGAAACGTCCTGAGTTAGCTAGCGACATTCGAAGTTTCCTCGGTCTGACAGGCTACTACAGAAGATTTATTTAAGATTTTGCGAGGATTGCCTCGCCTCTGACTCAGCTCACTCTAAAGGGGTAACGTTCGCGTGAACGGACGACTGTGAAGCTTTATTTACGGAGTTAAAGCAGCGCCTCATCTCAGCACCAATTCTTACCCTTCCAGATGGTCCCGATGATTTCAAAATATATAGTGACATCTCAGGAATGGGATTGGGATATGTCCTTATGCAACAGGATAAAGTGATAGCCTTCGTATTGAGGCAGCTAAAGCCTCACGAGAAGAACTATCTAACATATAATTTGGAACTGGCAGCTGTAGTGTTCGTACTGAAGTTGTGGCGCCACTACCTCTATGGTGTCCCGTACGAGATCTATATGGACCATATGTCATGACCCGCACCCGGTATAGGGGCACGAGTGTCACGATCCGCACCCGAAAAATCGGACATGAGTCGTGGGTACGTCCAGCCTACGCCGCAGCATCGGCAGTAGAATGCTGTCTAGGTCAACTATCTAGATAACAATCTCACACAATTAATATATAAACCTGTCAAGATCTCAACTCCAAACGGAGGAGCAATATCATAATGATAATCACAATGTACTCAATCATGAATCTAAGCACGATAAGATAACAAAGAAGAATAACAACTCCAAAGTCTAAACAACTGCAGCTAAAAACCACCACAACATTAATAATAATAATACATCATCCAAAATAATATACAAAACAAGGTCTCAATCCAAAACCGGAGACAAATCCGGTACTAAAAGCTAATAAAAACAATAACAAGGTCCTAGTGTTCCCGGCTACCAACCCAAAAATCACCCCTAAACTAGAGGATCCCTGTCTGTACCATCAACAGGCTCAGGTCCATAAAACGTCGGACACCAATCCTCCGGATACTCTGAAAAAAATATGTCCAGTCAGGACTGGAGCAAGTACA
The DNA here is from genome assembly GCA_036927795.1 of Iris macrosiphon. Lineage (NCBI taxonomy): Eukaryota > Viridiplantae > Streptophyta > Magnoliopsida > Asparagales > Iridaceae > Iris > Iris macrosiphon. The sequence continues at coordinate 141,057 of JAYESA010000350.1, forward strand.
CATCTAACAGCAGTTCCAGTTAAATGATGAAAACTATAAAGCAGTTGTAGCAAGTAGCAAGAAAAAGGAAATAAAGTATAAAACAAGAAATATACATATATCACTGGTGCATAAAGATAAAGATGCAGGAATATCAGAAACAAGATAGTAAAGACTGCAGGATACAAGAATTCTACACTAAGAGTAAGTCTGTGCACATGAACGTGTAGTGAGTCTAGCATGAAATACATGTAGTGAGTCAAGTCCAGAAACATGTAAGTACGGTGTCTTTAAAATACTTGTTTCGACATGTAAACAGCTAGGGGTAAGTACGGCTCACCGTGCACTGGGTGCGCGGCTGCTATCATTTCAGATTAGACCAGAGGGGGTGATTCCTGATGATTCCAGATAGAAATGTTTACATGTCTACTCGAGTATTTTCCTATCCCGACTAGTACAAGTAAATCCAAGACCCGACACGTAAATCAAGTATGAGTCCAGCCTAAAATATGAGTGATGCCTGTAGTGATGCCTGTAGGTGATGCCAGTAGTGATTCCAAAATAGAGGCCAGAAATATGAAATATACGTGTCACGAGTAAATAAATCCAGAAATACCAGTACGTGTCCCGTGTTATGCCAGAAAAATCAGATGATACTATACTAGAAGCTGAATCATAATAATCATCAGATAATGAAAACTATCAGAGAACGTACTCGCTTGACGTCCTGAGCAACTAGCGATCCGAACTGATGTCGCAAGGACCTAATACGAAAAGCAAGGTTAAACAGGTTTCTAATGAGTTAAACAGATATAAAATAACTAAAAATAGGCTTCTAGGGCCGTTCTAGGTCAAACGGATCAAACCGGTGAAATCTGGTTCAAAAGTCAACCATGGGTCCAAAAAGTCAACCCTGGGTCAAATTTGGGTCAAAAGTTGACTTTGACGGTCAACCTGGTCAACTACGGTCAACTCTAGGTCAAACTAGAGTGCCCCTGAAATTCTAGGTCAAAACTAGGTCGTTAGGCTAATAAACTCTCAAACTCGCCTCCTTGAGATACCGGATACCCTTGGTATCTGATACCTCAACCTAGGCTACGCACTCCGCCTATACCCGCTAAAACCTATGCTAGCACGCGTAAATATATACACATATACATAAAAACCTATCTCTAAACTCAAACCTAGGCATTTGCTCAAAAATCCTGCTCGAAACTCAATACCTTGGATATCTCAAGGTATTGAGATACCTTGGTATCTCAAGGTATTGAGATACCCTCCAATACCTCACTAACTACCCTTCTAGTTAGCTATCTATGGGTATACATATAGACCTAGTTACTAATCTAGGCTAGAAAATATATATCTAATACATATATGCATATACCTACGTATATATATATATATATATATATATATATATATATATATATATATATATATATATATATATATCTATTCACACATACACACATATACCTATATATATACCCAAACTCACATATATATATATATATATATATACCTAAACTATCTATCTAGCTATATGTATATATATCTATACACATAGATATACATATCTAACTATCCATCTACCTATCTATCTATCTATCTATCTATCTATCTATCTATCTATCTATCTATATCTATCTATCTATCTATCTATCTATCTATCTACCTATCTATCTAGTATCTATCTATCTATCAATCTAGATACCTATCTAATTATATCTAGATATTTATCTATGTATCTAGATATCTATCTCTATCTATATATTTATCCATCTAGATATCTATCTACCTAGATATCTATCTATCTATCTATCTATCTATCTAATCTATGTATTTATCTAGATATCTAGATATCTATCTACTTATCCATCTATCTATCTAGCTATCAATCTATCTATCTAACTATTTAGCTATCTATCTATTTATCTAACTATCTATTTATTTATTTAACTATCTATTTATATATATATATATATACCCTCTCTCCCTCGCTAATAGCTACCTCGCTACCTGCCTCGCTACCCGACACGAAGCTGCTGCTGCTGAAGATACTGCTGCTGCTGCTGCCTTTACTGCTGCTGCTGCTGCAGGCCGTGCTGCAGCGAGCTGCTGCCGCGGCGCTGCTGCGCCCGCCCGCTCTGCTGCAGCCTGCTGCTGCTGCTGCCTGCTGCTGCTGCTGCCGCGGCGTGCTACCGCTCGAGCGAGCTGCTGCGCCTGCAGCGGCTGCTGCTGCTCGCTGCGCCCAGACACAAGCACACACACACGACCACACACTCACACACACACACACACACACACACACACACACACACATATATATATATATATATATATATATATATATATATATATATATAGACACACACCAACATACATACATATATATATATCTAAACTACTATATATAAATACACACACACACACACAAACCCATATATATACATACACACATACACACACACACACACATATATATATATATATATACATATACACACTCACACACACTCATATATTTATATATATATATATATATATATATATACACTCACACTCACTGACACTCACACTCACACACACACGCACCTACACATACACTAACACCATCACACACTCTCACACAAACACTCACTAACACACACTCACATATATATATATAAACACACATACATATATATATACATATACACACACACACTCAAACATATATATATACACTCATTCTCACACACCCTCACACACACTCTCACACACACTAACACACACACAACTACACACACACAACTACACACACATAAACATATATATATATATATATATACATGCACATGCACATATATATATATAGAAACACACACACATTTATATATACACACATATATATATATATATATATATATATATATATATATATATATATATAAAAACACAACACACACAACACACAACAACGCACACAACACTCCACCAACACGCGCACAACCACCCCTACACGCACAAACACGTATATATATATAAAATATAACCCGAGAACTCTAGAACATACTCCCCGAAGCTAACCTAACGCGTGCATAACCCCGAAACTAGGAAACCATGCCGAAATGGCCGTTCGGTCATTTCGACGAACACGCGGTGTGCGGTTCGGAAAATCTCCTGAAACGCATACCAAACCAACTCGGAATCGACCCAAAATTTACCCATGGGTCCTAAACGATGTCTAGATCCTAGAAAAAAATGCTAACTTGTCGATTCTAGGCCCGTGGCAAAAATGCGCACGCACTTAGAATCGGCGACGACGAAAATCCCAAAAATGCCCGAAACGCCCGTTTCTCCGTGACACGGCTTCACGTGTCCGAACGGAGACACGCACTAACCCTCAAGACACCCGACAACGTCTACCTAGGTCCGTCTAACCTAGGGCATCACCCAAAATTGGGCCAATTTCGGATTCCACCCGAAATTGACACAAAACCTAGTGTCAAAGTCTCCAAACACAACCAAACTAGTTCCAACTTCCTCCCACGGGTAGCCTTAGGGTCTAGGAAGGTTCTAAACTATTAATTACACTACATAAGAGTAATTAGTAAGGGAAAAGTTAGGGTTTACCTCTTGGGAGTTGGAATCCCAAGGCCAAAGTCTCCAATCCACTTGAAATCACCTCCCTCAAGCTCCAAGCCTCCAAATCTAGCCTCCACACCAAATATAAGCTCTACCCACCTAAGTTAGGGAAAATCATAAGGTTAGGGTTCACAACCAAGAAGAATAGAAGAAGAAAAAGAAGAAATGGGGGTACTTACTTGAAGTTGGGAGAAGGAAAGAAGAAATGGAGAATGGAGAAGAAGAAGAAGAAGAAGTAGTGAAGAAGAAGAGTGGGGAGATGCTGGTGTGTGGGTCTGGAATGGTTCGGGGGTCGTCCATAGCAAGAAATAAGGGTTTACATTAATCCAAAAGTCCAAAAAGCCCTCTCCTAACTTGGGTTTTGGGTTTCGGGTTCCAAAAGCACTCAAACTAACTCCAAATCTCTCCAACTAACCCACTAAAAATATAATAAATATTCTAAACCCAAAAATAGGTCTCACAAGGGTATGGGTTGGGTCGGACATGGGTCCACTAGGGTCTGACATGGGTCCAGGCTAGCCAAAATCCTAAAACAACCAATATAAAAATAATACAATCACTAATTAAATATAAATATAATTAATTATAAATAATACACAATTAACCAAATTAAAATAAAAAAATATCCGGCTCTGGAAATGGGGTAGTGACAACGAGCGTGAGTACGTCCAGCCTACGCCGCAGCATCGACGGTAGAACGCTGTCTAGGTCACAGTAATACTATATAACTAAACACCTGTCAATGATATCCATCTTCATAAGGAGGTCAATATACATCTTACATAATAATCTCATAATGTAACTCAATCACAACAACTATAAGGCACAATAAAAGATAAAAGAAAATGACATAGTTAAACACCATGTCTCAAACATAAAGATAACTCACAGTCTAGCTGTCCAACACAAGTCTCCAATTAAACTTAACATAAGTCTAAACATAAACTGAAACAACCTCCATAAGTCTCAAGCATAAATAAATACTATCTAGATAACTGCAGGTAATGTCTCTTCTAGAGGCATAGTCTCCTTTAGGGTCTCTGGTGCGAAGTCTGCATCTATACATGGTCCGTAGTGTGTGGTACAGAAATCCTCAAGATTCTCTAAAAAAAATATCCAGTCTGGATTGGAACGAAATATATCTCTAACAGCAGTTCCACATATATTGACAAAAACTATAACACAGTGTAAAAAAATACAAGACAGATATGAATAACTGGCAATAAGAGATACTGGAATAAAAGAATGCTGGAATAAGAAATACTGGAACATCACCATCAATATACATCTAGTAATGAAATAGGAATACAAGTACACGCAAGAACAATGAACTGGTATGTAAGTGTGTACAAGAAAAATAACTAGAACATATAGAGATGCTAGATCAATATACTAGAGATGCATGTCAAGAACCATCTAACTAAGTGTGTGAAACCTCAGTACATCATGTGATCGGCTTAGGACTATATGACTCATTACATTGATTAGCGATCATCCCCAACAGGTCAGGCTAACCATATGTAACAGCGATGAGGCATGTAAGGGTGAGGCTGCACCGACGTGAGGAGTGGGTGAGCTATGATGCATGTAAAGTTGGGTATGATCACATAAGCTACTAATATTTTCCCATTTATCTCCAGCTAGCATGATGGATTCCAATCACGACTCCTCGTGATAGGTCTCAATGATGCCAACTCGTATAAAGAACAGTGTCAGAGTCATGTACGCTATACAACAAGAATTATAGAGATAATCAACATAATAGAAATTGTCAGAGAATGTACTCGCCTGTTGTCCTTAGCTGGCAATACTACTGTCCGGGTTCCAAGGTATCGTTTGAGTGATCCCACAATCCTATAGACATATCATATAATATAATACTACATCAGACATTACTCTAGTACACAATCAACATAATGATCTCAACATGCGACGCTAGGGGTCACAGGTCGATGTACCGACGGGGTATCTGTGGTTACATTCAAGACACCTGGTGTATATTGCATAGTACATACTATGGCTAATGTATCTCATAGTACTAATTAATGACACATTTAATAGATATTCATATGTTCATACTTAATTCAACGCATACGATGCATATATATATATATATATACATATGTGTTATGCTGATTGAGAATTATACGGTTCGTATGCATATACATAAGTATTCATTAGTTACCATTATAATATATGTATATATATATTATATAGATATACCAACAAAAGCTTATACCATGTGTATACATAATAACATATATATATACTAGGGATACCTATAATACATATATGTGTGTACGTATATATATCTTAGTTGAGTATAATATCTACATACCTATACGTGTGCAAATATGTATATACGTGCATATACCGATACCTACACATACTAACGCATACTATACGGGTGTGTACGCATTCGAGTATAGGTTTATGTCGAACCTGCGTGGGGAAACGAGACGATGACGATGATGACGATGAGGCGATGGTTACGAACAGGGGGAGGCAGGTCGATGCACGGTCTGTCGTCGAACTCCGGCTTCTCCGGTCGGCATCATCGTCCGGCGCTCAAGCGGGGCAGTCGGGCTCTGTCGACAGGATCCCGACGGCTCAGGTACAGCGGGTTCTCCAACTTCAGATGGTCGTCGTCGAGTTACAGGGCTCCGGCGTTCTCGGTGTAGTCGATCCGGTGGGCAGCGTCCTCTGGTCGAACGGATGAGGACTCGGCGGAGTGCTCTAGTCGTTCAGCCGGTTGGTGATGGCAGCGCTCTTGCCGGTCGGCTCCAGTCGACGAGGGCGGGGAACAGGAGATCCGGTGGGTCGAGGGATTAGCGGTAAAGGTCGGGATGAGGTAGATGGGAAGAAGGAAAGGAGAAGGATGAACAGTAATGCAGGGGGAAAAGTCGGCTGTACTTGAGTTATGAATAGGGAAAAACAAAAAGTGAAGGAATAAAGAGTTTATATATAAGGGGACTTTGGTTTGACCTAGAAAGGGTTGACTTGGTCAATTCCTTGGAAAAAAGTCTTCTCATGGATACCTCAATGGTTAGGATTCAAATAAATTAAAATGAACAGTCATGATGCATCGGTTTAAGGGTCTGGTTACCATGGTTTCAAGGGATTGATGTTAAGTTACGCATTTATAAAAGTTAGGAAAAATATATTCATGAAAGGGAACAATGGGTTTATTTGCGTATCGTGTCCAAGGGACGGACACCTTAGTGCACTTTTGCACAAAAGTGCCGATAATTAGAAAATTGCACAAACTTGTATCTAATGTTTAATTAATGCAAAAAGGTATTCTACAATTAAAATAAAAGTACAAGAGACTAAATTTCAGTGGAACACAAGCATAAATTATAGGTCTGGCACGTTTAGGTCAAGGGGTGAATCTGTTGGAAGTCAAAGGTTAGCGTAGCGTCCTAATCATCGAAGCTACGATAAAAATACAACAATCAGACAATATCTCCATTATTTAAATATAAGTTATTATCATGCAATTCATTTACACATTAACTATGAAAAGACAAAAATACCTCTAATCCAAAAAGTGGGGGTGACACCATAAAAGTTTAAAATATCTCTATACCCAAAAGGATTTAGATCTTCGATAACGACGCTGGCTTGAACTCCTTAGCGACTTTGACCTGATGATCAAATACATGCCTGGCAAGGAAAATATTATAGTTGATGCACCGAGTCGAGTGTTCGTTGAGAGTTTGGCTATTGATGACAAACTTCATCAAGATCTAGAAGCTTTGGGAGTTATACTTATAATCAGATACAAAAAGTGGGCGCAAGTGGCTCAGCTGTGCCTCGAACCCGACTTGTTAGAAAAAGTCAAGTTCGCTCAGAAGGATGACCTGTTCCTGGAAAAGATGCAAGATCTTATCTCAGTAGGAAAGGCAACCAACTTTGTGGTGGGTACGGACGGAATGATCCGAGTGAAGGGAAGATTGTGCGTTCCGAACGATGCAGCCCCCAGAAAGAAGATACTCACGGAAGCCCATTATGCTAGTTATACTTCACATCGGGGTAGCACAAAGATGTATCGAGATCTTCGGATGATGTTTTGGTGGAACGGCATAAAACGAGATATGGCACTGTTCGTGTCGCAATGCATGGCTTGTCAGAGGTTAAAGGCCGAGCACCAGAAGCCGGGCGGAGAGATGCAGAACCTCGCTAAACCGGAGTGGAAGTGGGAACACATAACGATGGATTTTATTATTGGTTTGCCAAAGACGCAACGGAGAATGATGCCATCTGGGTCATCGTTGATCGACTCACCAATTCAGCTCACTTTCTGCCTATCAAAAGTACTTGGAGTGCCGACCACCTGGCTCAGATTTACCTCAATAAAATTATTGGACTACACGACATGCCCATATCTATTATCTCCGATCGAGATGGTCGATTCCTATCACGTTTCTGGGAAAGCCTACAGTTAGCAATGGGGACGAAGTTGAAGTTCAGCTCCGCCTACCATCCACAGACAGACGGTCAAACAGAATGTGTCAACCAAATCCTCGAAGACATGCTACGACTCTGCACCTTGGACTTGAAGACGAGTTGGGACATGCATCTACCTTTAGCCGAATTTACATACAACAATAGCTATCAATCCAGCATTCAGATGGCACCATATGAGGCATTATATGGGCAAAAGTACAGATCCCCGATCTATTGGAATAAAGTTGGAGAACGAAAAATTCTTGGCTCGGAACTCGTGAATCAAACCGTCCAGAAGATTCGTTTGATTCGAGAACGGCTAAAGGTATCTCAGAGTCACCAGAAGAGTTACTCAGACATAGATCGACGGCCTCTTGAGTTCTCAGTAGGCGATCGAATATTTATCAAAGTCTCTCCCATACGAGGAGTCACCAAATTTGGAGCAAAGGGAAAGCTAAGTCCAAGATTTGTCGGACCGTTCGAAATACTAAGGAGAGTCACCTCGGTCGCATATCAGATAGTCCTACCACTGTCACTATCCGAAGTGTACGATATCTTCCATGTTTTATATCTTAGGAAGTACGTGTATGACTCGAGTTATATGGTGGATCTTGATCAACTAGACCTAAGGGCAGACTTGACTTATGTTGAACAACCTGTGCAAATCTTGGATCATAAGGAGAAGCTGCTTCGAAGTCGTTCGGTAGCTCTCATACGCGTGCTTTGGCAAAATTATTCGGTTGAAGAGTCTACTTGGGAGCTTGAATATGATATGAAGGAAATATTCCCTTCATTGTTTCATAGTGGTAGGTTCTATCCCTAAGTTTCGTGGACAAAACTTCCAATTAGTTGGTTAGGATGTGGTGCCTCGTTTTCCCTATTCAGGGAGCGCGGCTAAGAAATACAAGTCGATATCTTTCGATCGGGATAGATTGAATCAAGAAATTATCCTCGTTATGGATTTGCTTCTTCGAAATTGATTCCCATATTTAGTGGACCGTGCCCCGAGGATGGACTTAGCGGCAGAGTCAAGAGGGACCTCTCCGCTGCAAGTTTTCTTGCCTAGTTTTCACTGTCGCTTTGTTGCTTTCGTGCTTGAGTTGGTTTTTAGATTTGCTTGTGTGTTTCTTGAACGGTTTTGATGGATTTTATTATTTTGTTCGTTGAACCGCACTTCAATTTCGAGATTGGAAAGAGTGGAAGAGGTATTGATCAGCTGTTCATGGCAACGCAGGTGAGCGAGCAGTAGGCAACGTACGAGCAGAGTCTTAAAGCACCTCTTTCCTTTCCTCCTTCCAACCAATTAGTGAGTGGCTTATATTCGATTCAATTGACCCTTCTTTCAAGTCTTCACATCTAAAAATCTTATATTCTTGCTTGCCCCGATCAAACGATACCATAATAACTAAAAGATGTCAAGATAAAAAGGAATAGACTTGGACTATCAATGCTTGTCATTCAACTTGTGAGCGGTTACCTATTTTATGCTAGTTCATTTAGAATGTTCTTCGTATGCTTAAATTTTAGTTAGAATGTATACTTCTTCTATAAATTGTGTTATGCATATAGAACACACTTTGCTATGCGATATATTAATCAGTAAGACTATGAAAAACTGTTTATGCTATAGAACTTGTATTGTGCTCGTATTGCCTTAAACTACATGAATTGATTGAAAACTTATGGATGCCAATTGATCACGGACAACTTGTGCACAAGGGTTTGCGGTTTCACAGACGGTCGTCGGGGCACTGGGACCGATCCGATCCGGACGGAACATATGAAATAGTCAGTATGTTAGAGGAAAAAATGGCATATGGTCGGGCTTGCCACCTGCATCGCATATCATTTTCTGTCCCGTGACTATAACTCGTCCCTTAGTGGCATTATGCCAGTGATCACTTCGTATATTTAAACATGTGCAAGCTAACTTGTGTCTTTATGGCAGGAAAGGATATGGTAAGTATTGTGCAGGTGGTTCAGACGGGCAGGTAAAAGTCACCGAATGGTGGCAAGTTCATTTTAGTAGTTTTATATATGCTGCTTGCTAGTAAAAATGAACTAAGGCAAGATAGAAAGACCACAAATAATATGCATACTTCATATAAACAACGTGTTGATTGGTATAGTTGGGTTAGCTCACCTTCACCAGTATATTTTGATGTACTGACCCTCATTGAAACAGGTTTCCCGCACTAAGGAGTTCCTGCGATGAGCTGAAGTCGTTTTCCGATCCAGTCCAACTGTCGGTGCACGTCCTGATCGTGCCATATTTTGAAGCATTTTGAAGACCAAGTAGCAAACAAACTAAAATTAATGCATCTCCATGGAAAATCCATCGCTCAGCCTGGAGGTCTTTAATTTTAAAGTTTTAGTAAATGATGTAATGTACATGACAGCTATCTCATTTTATGTCAATTTTTGTAAGCCCGTGCGGCAACCTTCTGACTCATTCAAGAGTTTGTAAAAGATGTTCATTATCAATAAAGAGAACTTTTTCATGTTTCAAATTGTGTTTCAATTTATCTGCGTACTCTGAATATGTGCTCGCTATGCAAAATACCTTAGCCTTGTGCGTTGCTCAATCTAGGCACGCACGACGTCACGCCCGGGGTACGACTATCGATTTCACGGAATTGGGGTGTGATAGTGCACACCCCTCAAAAAGCCTAAAAACCCTCCCTCTTGAAGTCCCCTAGCACCATGCTGAGTTCCAAGAAGTTTGGAGATCATTTGGTACTCCAAAAGCCCGAAATTGCGAAGAAGATCGCCACCGTAATTGCGTCGGTACACGCTCTATTACCGCAAGTTTTTGATCTATTAAAAATATTTTGGGCACCACAAGGCATGGAGATACATTTTCATATTACGAACAAAACATGTATATTTTCACATGATTTTAAATCGGTGGAAACCCTAGTCGCAATGTATTGATTAATATACCAAGGGATGAACTTTGTTCTTAGATTTTTGCTAACACAAATAAAATTTCATAATTAATTAGGATTTAATATCAGAATATAATGATGATTTAAATCATGATTATGAGCTATCAATGATGATTATACATTGGGGATGTCCCAATGAACTTGTTGACGTTGTAGACTAGTATGTGTGTGTGTTTGTGTGTGTGTGTGTGTGTGTGTGTGTGTGTGTGTGTGTGTGTGCGCGCATAGGAGTATGTTTATATATAGGATTAATAATCATGAGTATCATGGTATCATGGCGTGAGATAGAACGTGTTATTAAACGTACAATATAGCAAGTTGCAACACCATGTATGCATAGGAACATTGGCACGAATACCGAAAAACTTGTCGATGTTCAGGCGACAAACCCCTAACTAATAGCATGTACTTTAGGTGTTTGAGTTAGTTAGTTTTTAATTTAAGTATTTTATTCAGGGTACGTGGGATCCGCAGCACCTACAGACATGGACATCAGACAAACGACTGAGCAGTATTCAGATACAGGCAAGTATACCTTGCCAAGTTTTACAGTAGTTCCTGTTTTTATTATTTGGCATTAGATATTTTTATTATATGTTTTTTTATGTACATGGTTACCGTAGGACCGTTAGACGATACTTAGCTCCGAACCAGATTCGGGTGTTGACGTCCGTCAGCGAAGTCGAGTATCATTAGTTAGAGAGTTGATTCCACGAACCATATTACGTGCTTGTATTATTTGCATGTTTGACCGTAGGACACTTGACATGACCTTCATGTGGTAGAATCGATCTCAGCATATTTTTGGTGTTTTGGATTCTGTATAGGGCTATAAGGCTCATGATATATGTATACATAAAGTTATATTTATCTTTCTATGACTCGTTGTGATAGATAGAGGTCATTATCTTGCATGTCATGATATGATACGTGAGGTTACATGGGATAGGAGAGTTTACATCGTGCTATGGGATAATTTTTATATATTTTCCTTTATTATTCTACTAGCCTACTTTAGGTTCCATGATACGGATCCTAAAGTATTCTAATAGCCTACTCTGGGTCCCCCCACATGGAGTCTTGAGTGTTCTACTAGCGTACGAAAGTTTCTATTAGATCTTTCGTGTGACTAGCCTGGAGTACGAGTAATGCCCTCATATGCATACCACTTAGTTGGTTACAGTAGTTTACCCTTGAGTATGGTAACGTTATATTATTTTACTTCTGGCACGTTGTTTCTTGTACCATGATATATCCCCTGAGAACCTGGTTCCTTGCCATGTTTAAGGAGATGGGGATTACCCGGAGGTGTACAGTTCAGGCATTCACACAAAAGTAGGAGTTGCAGCTGAGGACGAGATTCTTTCAAAGGTGTTCACTTGATCCGTGTAAGGTCTTCTATCTTGGATTAATGGAATCTTTAGTTAGCAGACTTTTGGACTTATCCTATTTACTATTTTTTTACATTCAGGACTTATTTTAGCGGGTTGTTCCCCGTGTGACTATTTTGTTGTTGCAATCTAACATTTTGAGACTTATTTTCTTTTATGCATTGTGGTGGACTTGATTATCTCTCTGTGCATCAAGTTTTATTTCTGTGGATGAGTTTATATATATTACCTGTGTATTGTTGTGGACTGTTACTTATATTTTATAACTTAAGTGGACTCTAAAGGGTCCATTAAATTGGAATGCCTATTGGAGCTGTGCTGCTGGTCATTGTCACGTGCCTAGGTCCCTTGTATTTTGGGATTGGGGCGTAACAATGCACATACACGGTGGTAGATTATAAGGAGCCAAAATTATCGGCCAATAAGAGTACTGAGATCTCGACTGTCCGAAAGGAGTGAATCCATCAGAACATAAAGCCAATCGAACATTCCTAGGTTCAGCAGCAAATTTAGGATGACACCGATCAAAATGCTTCTTTGTCTCTCCATCTGAAGGATGCGATAATTCTCCTTCATCCATTTTTCGTTCTTTGCTATGTCATATCATTTTTTGTGTTGTATTTGCGGATATATACATACTCTGCAGCCTCTTTATGATAAACAAAAATTGCAGTACTTGTAGGGACGCAACCTTGCTCGGACAGTTGACTTTCCTATACCCCGAATTGGCTTGTACCGGTCATCATGCCAGAAAATGCTCTTTCTTTAACATTTTTCTCATTATAGTACAACATGCAACAGTTTCGACAATAATCTATCTTTTCGTAGCCTAATACGAGTTTTTCTATCATCATCTTCGACTTGTAGAAGTTTTCTAGCAAGTCCTTCGATCCATTTGGTAACAACTCTCTAACAAATTGATTATATGGTCGAAGAATTCTTGCGACAAGTTAAAATCATACTTGAGGTTCAACAGCCGTATCACCACCGATAGGACATAATAAAAATCATAATCTGAGTATAACAGAGTATTAGCATCCTTGAACATATTATAGAATTCTTTTGCATCGGGATTCAGATCTTTCAAATCAAAACTAGGACCGGTCGAATCAACACCAATTCACGTTCCAGATATCGCGGCTGATATTCGAAGTGATCTCCGAGAGTTGACTCTCCTACCTCCGTATTGAAGGAGGAATGATATTACGGAAATAAAGGTTCTCCTTGAGCCGTCCACTCCATGTATTTCGGTACGAAACTCTTTTTGCAGAAATGTTTCCTCACGAGATCCAGCTCTTTGAATTGTATATTATTACATTTGACACAAAGGCACTTGATGAACCTTCCATCCATAAAATAAGGTTGGCTACTAGCGTATTTGAGAAATTCTCCAATGTCCGCATTAAAGTTATCCGTCAAACCAATATTGCTTTCATGTCGCCGATTGTACATCCATTAACGATCAACTAAGTATCGACTCATTGCTTTAATTTTTACTCGTGAATGGTTCTGCACATATGTAACATATATATGCCACATGTTAGGAAACTTGCATTTTAGGAGACTTGCATTTCATAAGCCAAATGAACCAAGATTCTTATCCTTGGTGAAAGGAACATAACAGTCAATATAAGTTATTTTATTGATTAACAAGCTAGGTATTAGTCAACCTAGGCTCTATTCACCCCCAGCTCCTTAGATCTTTTTTGATTTTTTTTATTGGCAGAGTAACAAGATATACTCATGTGCCATAACCAACTACAATACTTGAGTACTTTATGTAGGATGACCAAATGTATCAGTAGTGTTACTAGGAATAGAAGAAGAGACATACAATATTCACACATGAATCTTTCTTAGGACGACCAAATGTATCAGTAGTATTTCCCCCAACAATACTCAAAGTAGTGCGATGTGGTTGACGCACAGTTATAAACTTTCTCCCAAGACCTAAATATTTATATTGGTCACATCTGAAAGGTCATTTTGGAATATAAACATTCTTTTTTTAATTAGAATTATCACACGCGAAGGGATTTTTGAAGGTTGCCATGTAGAAGACTCGTCACTTCACAATAACTCTATAGGTGTGAAGAAGGATAAGGGTTATATACTTGTACTTGTTTCAATACGACTTGGTTGGTGAAATAGCAATTTTATGGTGGACTCACACAAAATCCACTTAATATTGTACTTTATACTAAAAATTACTTAATATTGCACTCTATACTAAAACTCTTGAGTGGTGTTAAGGATTAAACATTTTAATTTATTTTTATGATTTTTATTTCATATCGCCTCCGTGGTTGTGACAAACATTAGAAGAGCAAAAATTAGGGCATTACCAAATGTGAATAAGGGGAGGAGTGGTGGTTGCTCTGTCGTTGCTCGTCGGGGGAGGAGGGGGTTATCGGGAGGTTGTCGTCGCTTGTCAGGAGAGGAGGGGGTCGTCAGGAAGCTGTCGCCGCTCGTCGGGGAGGTCGCCGCTTGTCAAGGAGGAGGATCCGTGAGGAGGAGGAGGAGGAGGAGGAGGAGGAGAGGGGGTAGTGGTCGGGGAGGAGGTCGGAGACAAAGGAGGAGTGAGTTGGGGAAGAGGCCAGAGATGAAGGAGGAGGGGATTTGAGGAGGGGAGGAGTTTGCTCGGGTTTGGGGGGGGGGGGGATTTTGGGTTGAAAATTTTAAGAATGAGAATGGAAGGATACTTTTTCAATTTTACTCGTGGCCAACGACAGGAGCGTTCCATCGCTAAGGCGTCAGTAGGTATTTAACGACTGACTAGCGACGGAAGCAGCAACGAAAAATTAAAATATATTTTCCATAAACTTTCGGTCGCTAGTGAGTTGCTAGTCCGTCGCTATATATCGACTGTTTCCTATTTGTCGCTACGTTCCATTGATATTTAACTGTATTTTTGTAGTGATCTGAATCTATAAAAAATATCAAACTAATGACGGATTAGAGACGAATATTTTCGTCGCTAATTCTCAGTATATTTATAGCGTAACAAGAGTGCTATATATATAGCGAACAATCCGATTTTTCATGAACGGACAAAGCAAATTGAGATAGATTATTATTTTGTCCGTGAGCATTTTTTGAAATGCACTAGTTCTCTAGCACATGTTACTTCAGTTTATCAGCTGACAGATTTATTTACAAACACACACCCACTCCGCGATTTCAGTTTCTATTGGACAAACTTATGTTGTTTGACCCACCATGAGTTTGGAGGAAGGCGTTAAGATTAATTAGATTTATAATTAAATATTAATTAGATTTATGATTAGATTTAAGGATACATATTTTTTCTCCTACTCATATACGGATATAGATCTGTTTTTCATATATATATATATATATATATATATATATATATATATATTTAATCATCTATTAATAAAATCAATATTGTTGATTTGTTTCACTTAAATTATTAAAATTGGACTTTTAAACGCATACATAAAATTATTATTGTCAAAATATACATATTTTTTATTATAAAATATGCATAAATTTGATGTTATTTGTATATTTGTTTAAGATTTATTTAGTTTTTGATTTTGGATTGAAATCAAAATCCAAAACCAAAATCGAATTGATTTTTTTTGTTTTGAAATCAAACTGAATTTCTTAGGCCTAGTTTGGTTCGCGAAAAAGAATGAAAATTAATTTCTTGCTATTTCATTTCTTTAGAAAAATTGTTATTTTTATCACAAAAAAAAAATCGTTTTTGAAAATGGTATGAAAATTTGGAGGGAAATCATTAGTGAAAAAAATGTAAATTTTTGTGTAGATGAAAAAAATTATTTATTTTTTTCCATATTTTCTTTAAAAAAAAAAATTTTGGTCCCCTTTTTTCGAGAACAGATCTGTTGTCCCACATATTCGATCTCATATTCTGTTTTTACTCTATTACATGGGACTCCACTTTTATTTTATACTGACTAGAACACACTATGTAATAGAATAAAATTAAAATATGAGACATAATACTTGGCTGTCTTTCTTCGTGGGCTATGCTATGACTGCAATCAAATGCCTACAACCCTCTTACAACCACGTGACAGCCGTTTATTGGTGGAGGAGGAAGAGGTGAAACTCGGTATCGTCACGTGACCGGAATGCCACGTAACGATTGTTCATTGGAGAAGAGGTGGAATCGGAGATGACCCATAGGGGGGGGGGGGGGTTTGTAAGAAGGTAGTAAGCATTTGGTAGTAAAATCCCTTGGAGATGTTGGATTTTCGATCCAATCGTGTCTTCGTCGGTGGAAGCCAAAGAATCCTTAGTCGGTGTTACTCGTCCCCATGCACACACACCCTTCCCCACAGAAGCCACGTGGGTTACACAACTCCCCACACCACAGTTCCCTCCCATTTCTTTTATTGTCAGAAGACTCGCTTCTTCCTCTTCTCTCTCTCTCCAGTACTAGGCGTGTTGTTTTGTTTCTCTTCTTCCACATATAGTAATGGCGGATTGGGCTCCAGTGGTGGTGGGGGTGGTGCTGTTCGTGCTGCTTTCGCCGGGGCTCCTCTTCGAGCTTCCCGGGACGAACCGCCACGTGGAGTTCGGGTCTCTGAGGACCAACGGGAAGGCCATATTCTTCCACACCCTCCTATTCTTCGCGATCTTCACCATCATCATCCTCGCCCTCGGCCTCCACATCTACACCGGCTAAATGTTGTTGTAACATCTTCCACTACTCCATGCATATCGATCGTACGTACGTTGTGAGTTTGTTTGTAGCCTATGGAAAATGATTAATTTCTCTCCTCTTTTGTAATAGTTTCATTACTCTTTTTTATTATCATGATATCGTTTAGATCTTTGTTTGATTGTTCGAATATGGACACGGGCTTGCCACACGGAGACGGGCACCAATTTTGCAAATACACACGACATATATAGTGACAAAAAAAAAAAAAAAAAAAAGCGCAGCGGCAGTAGCAGCTGCTGCTGCTGCTTTTCTATTGCCAAGCAAAAGAGCTCAGAGAGTAGTCGAGAGTTGCATCTCTACTCCTATGATAGAGATTTAGAAACCGCTCAGCCGTCTATACTATTTATTGAAAAAATAATTTAATATTGTATAAAAAAATTGTTAAAAAAATTAAATTAGTTATAAATAATATTATTAAAAAAAACAATAATTAACCAAAGCAGAATATCTTCCACTTTAACCAAATGAGCTAAAAGAGTCGTTTGACTATAATTATATAATATTACGTAGTTAAATAATTAATTAAAATTTAAAAAACGTGAGGATACAAGTACAGTCTAGGCTGTTAGTGTTTTTAAATTTTTTTTTTTATAAAAAATAAGATATATATCCATAATAAATTTAAATTATAATATAATCAAATATATATAACAAATAGTAATTAAAATATTAATATATATAACAAATTTTAATTCAAATATATTTAACTATTTTACAATAAAAAAATTTATTTTACGTATAATACACGTGAATTTACTAGTAATATAGAAGTGCATCTCAACCTTACTGTGACTTTAGAAAAAAAAAAATTAGTTGCCACCAAATTTTATATAAAAATCATTCTCCAATGCCTTTATGTTGTGAAGTTTTTGTCACTTATAAAAGAAAATATGAAGTTGATTATCTAGTTCTAGACAATATATTTGATAATATTTTTATTTTATTATTATCAACTATTAGTAAAAAAATATTTTAGAAAAAAATAACGGAGAGGTTATCTTAGAAGTTCAAAAAAAAATTTAATATTTTTGTGTCGGCTAAGATTTATTTTATTTTATTGTCTCTGGTGAATATAGTTTGCCGTCTAAAAATAAGGTATATTTGTCGATTTAGTTACCATTTTAGCAATTTACCCTTCGTTGCTATTGATTGTGAAGTGAACGAACAATAGTACGATTTTAAGTCAACAGAGTAAGGACATCATTAATAGATGGTGCTCAAAATTTTATCTTGAGACCCAAGATTTAAAATAAAGGTAGATATAGAATGAGTTGGATTTGTATAAAAATAGTAGAGAATGATAAAATGAGCTTTGATCCCAAAGATTGTGTGATCAAAAATTAATATAAAAAAAATAATGTAAACCCAAAAT
This sequence comes from Iris macrosiphon, assembly GCA_036927795.1. NCBI lineage: Eukaryota > Viridiplantae > Streptophyta > Magnoliopsida > Asparagales > Iridaceae > Iris > Iris macrosiphon. The sequence continues at coordinate 159,543 of JAYESA010000350.1, forward strand.
TATAATGCTTTGGCCTCAAAGATTGTGTGGCCAAAAATTAATATGAAAAAATAATAATGCAAATTCAGAGTCTAAAAATTGGGATTCCAAATTTGGACTTACTATTCTACAAAATAATTTCCTACATTTTGAATCTAGAAATTATCAGGTCCAATCTATAGCTCATGTCGGTGGGTTGGACCTGAGAATCTAAAATTTTGAACTTGTGATGGTTCTTACTATTCTACAAATTGAACTCCTAAATTTTGAATTTAGAATCTAGAATATGGAATGGATCTTACTAATGATGCTTTAATGGACGTGTGCTAGGGAGATGCTACTAGGACCCTCATGACAATTATGTGTTTTAAGCTTAATCGTGCTCATCATAGGCCCCATAGTGCGGGTGGTCTGGGATTTGGGTTATCTCTGTTCTATGCAGAATTAATTTTGGTTGTCCCTTAAATTTTATTGTGGACCAATCGTGACACTACCAGAAAATGTCAAATTAGCGACGTTTAAAAACATCGCTAAATGACGAAAAATGTCGCTAATCACATTTAGCGACGTAATTAGCGACGTTTCAAAGAAGTCGAAAAAAAGCAAGTCGCTAAAAGAAAAAATGTCGCTAAACGTCGCTATGCCGACATTTTTTAGCGACTTAAATGTGTCGCTAAAATTAGCGACGTTTAGCGACGCAGCGTCACTAATTAGCGACGTTAATTAACGTCGCTAAACGTCGCTAATTAGCGACTTATATAGCGACGTTACAGCGACGCCTTTAATGACCTGACAATACTGCCATGTCAGCAATTTGCGACGTACAGCGACGTTTTTAGCGACGTGTTTAGCGACGTCATTAGCGACTTGTAGTAACGTCGCAACTTAGCGACGCACTTAGCGACGTGTAGTAACGTCGCTAACAACGTCGCTAATTTTACAAAAAAAATAAAAAAAAAAGAATTCTGAATTGTGTCCAAACTATTATTCCTGCAGTTTATTAAATCACAATCAGTACAAATAGACCCGGAGCAACACTCCGTTGAATTTCTGGGTTTGCCAACCCCCTTGGGTTGAACACTCAACACTGGTAAAATAACATATTTAATATGAATAATATAATAAAATTTGAAGAAAAGAAAGCATCCAGCAAATCTCATCGTAAAGAATACGGCAAATATATATCCATACAATCTCATCCTAAAATAAAAAATATACAAAATTCCAGCAACTAGCTATACTACTGCAGATCTGCAGGAGGCTGACCACCAGCGCGCATAAAGGATAAGAACAGCTCATACTGCTCCCGTGGAATCGACACCGATGTCGATGGAGAAGGCAGTGACGTCGGTGGACTCTGTGTCGATGTAGGCGCACCAGAAGACCGTCCCCGCTCCAAGTCTACGAGTCGCTGGTTGTAAGAATCCATAGTAGATAGCAGCCTCGTACTGCTATGAACTATTGAATCCTGCATCATCGTCAGCCTCTCGTCCATCGATAGCTGTGATGCCTGCAGCTCCATGATGTTGCGGTTTGTCGAGGCTCTAATATTATTTGTCAAATTTCGGAGCTCCGTGATGCTGCGGTCGAGTATATCGAATCGTGCGTTGAGCATCGGATCGTCCGCCTGCGGCTGGGACCGGGGCTGCTCCTCCATCCTTCACAGCAACTTGTCACGGAGAGATACAATCTGACGGTCAACGGCCTCCTGGACTCTGGCCGACGACTACGAGGGCTGTGTGGAATGCGCAGCTGTCGGGGAGGCCCTAGATGACTGCGTCGCAACCAGGGTGCCATAGGATCCCGTACCGTAGTACGTACCCCTCTGGAGACCACCAACTGCGGTCACCCACAGGTCGTCCGCCGACGGAGCTGGAGCGGGCTGCGAGGAAGTACCAGCCTCTCCAGGTGTAGGTGCACTAGCAGTCGCCCGCTCACGCAGCCTAAGATACTCGGCCAAGAAAGGTTTGGAAACTCGATAATTGTCTAAGTTATATTAAAATTAACACAAAGTAAATTAATACTTACATAGGTCTGCGAGGCCCTCTTATCAATGAGATTTTTGTCCTTGCGATGGGTGGCCAAGAAGACGGTCACCATGTTTGCATCCTCACCCCTTTGTACCTGTTAAAAATATATTATTTAGTACTAAACTTAAATATTTTTTCCTACTACCATTTAATGGTACTTACATTAAAATAATATATTTTAAAAGAAAAAATATACCAAACGACGAAAATGTTCCGTCATCGGAATCGAGCCACCACACCACTTGGCAGCATTTCGCCTACCCGCCTTGGCCTTCTCAGACCTTTTCTTGTAGCTCGGATCATCGAATCTAGCCCTCATAGCAGTCCACTGCTCAGGCGTGATCCAACCTTGGATCGGTTTTCCAGCACGATCACGAGCCTTCTGGTCATCCAGAGCATCTCGGATAAGCTTGGCGACAATGGTAGGAAAGAGCCGCTCGATCAACTCGGCCCGGTACGGAGGATAGAAATATGTTTGCTACAATAAATAATTTAGTAAGTGAGCATCACGGATAAGTTATATAATATGCATAAATTAGAGGATTTATTTAATATACTTTTACCTGGAAGTGCGCAAACCAGAACGTCTTCCTCTCCTCCGGAGCCTCAGAGTAGTTGATCCAAGGGCCACCTGAGTTGTTCCTCAGAAATTGGCCCAGGCGTCTCTGAACCGACGATGGACGATATCTATACAGAGATAATTATTTTGATCAAAAAAGTCAATATACGATGAATAAAGAAATACACGATATATATTATGCTAAACCATCTAATTGACTTACTTTGTACCGTCGGCCCAAATCTCTGTCTTCGTCTCCTCCGGAGGTGCACATGGAGGATCTTGCTGATGCTGGGACAACGTGGGCACGACCTCCTCGACATGCTCATCTGTCCCCATGGTTCCGTCAGCAGGAGGAACGCTGGACGAGGGAGTACTATCACGCCTGGAACTACTCGTCCCAACAGTCGGAGATGTGAGTGATCGATATACTGGAGTACTGGGCGACGATGATCCGGAACCAACAGTAGGCAGTACCGGAGGAGCACTCTGTCTACCTCGGGACCTGCTGAATCCTCCGCGTCGTCCTGTCATACCTGATAACAACATATGATGAATATAGAAAAACACAAATATATAGTACATTCTACAGTCAAAATGTGATGCATATCTCAAAGCATTCTACAGTCAAAATATAATACATATATTCGTTAAAATAGTACATTCTACAGTCAAAATATAGTTACATTCTACAGGCAAAATATTTTATTTTCAATCATCTTCAGAAAATTTATCTTGTTCGCCTTCCTCGTCCTCCTCTTCCTCCTCCTCGTCTTCACTTTCATCTACTTCGTCTTCGTCTTCCTATTCGGATAATTCTACATCTTCTACATTATTGCTCGTGTAATGAGTAACTTCTGTTGAGTCCACATCTACAATATTTGTTACAAGAGGTAGATCGTCCTCCTGATAAGCCATTTCGTCAATGTCAAAGGTATTTCTAGCTTTAGTCTTACATACTGCCCACCAATCCGACCTCGCTGTCCCCCGTCTAGGATAAGTTGTGAAGTACACGAGCTGAGCCTGACTTGATAGGACAAATGGTTCGTAGCCTTGATATCTACCCTTATAGTTTATATCCACAAGGCCATGCTTGTCAATTTTTCAACCTTGATCTTGAATCGGATCGAACCATTCACACTTGAATAGCACGATATTAGCAGGTTCTGTGCCATAATTATATGTCAACTCCACAATCTCTCATAAGATGCCAAAGAAATCATTGCCTGGATCGACATCTTTGAAGTTCGAAGATTTGATACACAAATAAATGTTTTTGTGGAATCAAGATCCAGAAAGCTATCTCTGATAGGAGCATTTGTTGACTTGAACCTGAACCCATTCACACATAAACTTGGCCATATTTTAACGGCAGTAATTGGTCCCTTGGCTAGAGTTCTAATAGATTCAGTCTCGGGTGTTATTAGACGATCAACCTAAATACCAAAGTAGCGATAGTAAGTTATTTGTTTTGCAAGTGCAGAATTAAAAAGTAATTACCAAGCATCTTATATATGCGCTCAACCAAGAAGGAAAATGGCATCTCATTTCTTGTTCTAGTTCTTCGTCTATTATGTAGGGTCTAACCGACCTCAGCTCATCATTATATGTGCTGAAAAATAATGAAGCAACTGCTGATTAGTAGCATAATAGTATCTTATACTATTACATTGAGATGATGTAAACGTTGACGTATTAATTACTTACCCCTCTAGCTACTCCACTTCATCCTCATCGCAATTGAGTAATATATACAACTGAGCAGCCCTTAGCTCGTCGTTATTCAAATATCTCTTCTTCATTTTTTCCGAAGGCTTTCCGGACGTATTGAATACTTTGAGTATTGCATCATTAGATTCCTGATATGCGTCGTCTTTTCTCAGAGCTTTCGTTCTATTAGTAGCAACATGCGGTTTGAAATACGTCGAGCAAAAGTTTGTAATCTCCTCGAGAACATAAGCTTCACAAATAGAGCCCTCAACCCGTGCCTTGTTTTTACCTTTCTCTTTAGGTGATTCAGATGCCGCTCGAAGGGGTACATCCACCGATAATCGACAGGACCACCAACACGTGCCTCATAGGAAAGATGAATTGGCAAATGCTCCATAGAGTCGAAGAATCCAGGAGGAAACACCTTCTCGAGCTTACATAGCGTTACCGCAATGTCCTTCTCTTGCTTTTCTAGACGATCGACGAGCAACTTAGTACAACAAAGATCTCTGAAGAATATGCTGAGCTCTGTCAATGGATCCCAAACTACCTGCGGTAAGAATTCCCGAAATACAATCGGAATTAACCTCTCCATGAATACGTGACAATCGTGGCTCTTCATACCCGCCAGTTTGTTCTCCTTGAAGACGACGCATCTTTTCAAGGTCGACACGTACCCGTCTAGAAACTTTAGACCCAGAATCCACTTACAAAGTCTCCATTTATCCTCTTTCTCCAGTGAGAAAACTGACTTAGGTTGCTTTAACTTTCCATTCCCCTCCTCTATCAAATGCAATGCAGGACGTCTACATATTTCTTCTAAGTCCAACCTGGCCTTCGGATTATCTTTCGTCTTCCCCTTTACCTCCATTACAGTATTAATTATGTTATCAAACACATTCTTCTCGATATGCATGACATCAAGGTTATGTCTGATCAGATTGGTGCTCCAATATGGCAGATCCCAGAATATACTCCTCTTCGTCCAGTTATGGGTGCGACCAAATCCGTCACACTTGTACCCCTTAGCAGGATCTTCGATAGCACTTGGTAAATCTTTTACCTCTTCCCATATCGTATATCCGGGCCACCTTGGGGGTGGATTGGCCTTCTCCACAACTCCCGCACGAAAAGCATTCTGGTTCCTCCGGTACGGATGATCCTTCAGCAAAAATTGTCGATGACAATCGAAGAAGCACGGTTTGCCTCCGTGTTTCAAACGGAAAGACTTAGTACGGTCAATGCAATACGGACATGAGAGACGACCATGGGTGCTCCATCCCGATAACATTCCATAGGCCGGAAAGTCGTTGATGGTCCACATAAGTGCTGCCCTTATCTGAAAATTCTGCTTTCTAGAAACATCGTACGTGTTGGCACCTACTTCCCACAGCTGATTCAACTCATCTATCAAAGGCTGTAAATTCTAAATACACATCGATGTTCCTCTTCGGATTGTTCGGACCCGGGATAATAACGGTTAGGAACATATATGGAGTCTTCATGCACATCCAAGGCGGTAGATTGTATGGAGTGACGATCACAGGCCAACACGAATACTGGGAGCCCGAAAGTCCGAATGGGATAAAACCGTCAGAGGAGAGCCCCAATCTGACATTACGCGAATCTTCGGCAAAATATGGATATACTCGATCAAAGTGCTTCCATGCTTCTCCATCGGATGGATGATCCAATACTCCTTTGATCTGTTTTCGCCTGTGCCAACTCATGTTTTCTGCAGTCTCCTTAACCATAAACATCCGCTGCAACCGCGGCGTCAAAGGAAAGTAGTGCATCGAATCGGTAGGCTTCCTTGCACCGACAGACTTTCCTCTAACAGTGGCCTTGTAGCGATCAGCACCACAGAATCTGCACGCATCTTCATCCTTGTCGTCTTTGTAGTACAACATGCACCCGTTGCGACATGCATCTATTTTCTCGTATCCCATCCAAAGCGATCTCACCATCCTCTTAGATCGATAGAAGTCTTTAGGCAACTATGCACCCTCGGGCAAGATCTCTATAATCAAATCGATCAGTCGATTATAGCATTCTTGTAACATGTTAAAATCGGACTTGATGCTCAATAATCTTGTAACCACCTCCAACGGTGAATGATCCTCACAACCAGGATATAGTGGAGTCCTTGCATTCTCCAGCAACTCCATAAACTTTGCAGCATCGGCATTCGGTGCCTCCTCAGCTGCATCATAATTGTCCAGATTGAAACTAGGTCCCGCCACATCATAATTGTCTGGATTGAAACTAGGCCCCGTCGCATCATAAACCATGTTCACCAACCCGTCGTCGTAAGCATCGTGGTCGTGGACATCCATATACGGCTCCACATAGGGCTCCGACTCCAATCCTAGAGATACAAGTTCTCCGTGCGCGGTCCACTGATAGTAATTCGGCGTGAAGTCCTTTGAGTACAAATGATATGTGACTTTCACTTCTGGATGATATTTCCTGTTGGGACATCTCACACACGGACACTTAATTTTGGTACCATCCATGTACTGAAGGAACGCCTTGGCGAACTGCAGGAACTGTTGTACACCCTCAATGAATTCATCCCGCACACCGTACATGTCATCAGGATGACGGTTGTACATCCACGAACGATGACGCAGATAGTAATTCATATCAATTTCTAGATACTTCTGCAAAAATGACAGTATGTATCATATAAATCATTACATACAGTGTGATTCTCTAAAGAAGAAGCTGACAATTAGTTGGCTAGGTAATCTATATTTGAAGTCACATAGAAGAAGCATGTTAGATCCTATACAAAGTGTGTGCACACTAATGTAGGTACAATATTTTGTAGGACAGCAGCATGCTAGATCCTGGTAACTATAGCAAACCCAAATCCCATCCTAGGCCAGGACAGAAGCTGTGGTTTCTTTTTTGTTAGGCTTGGTTTGGGATTGTTAAAGCTTATTATAAGATGGTAGGATTAAATTAAAAAAGATAATGAATTTTTAAGTCAAAACTAATTTGATAAGCAACACTTTTTGATGTGATTCAAGTTTCTGCTTTCTTTCCTCAGAGTGAATATATCCACTGCTTGCTTTCTTGCCAAATCTATAGCACGATTATCCAAGCTTCTCCAATAAGAGAAGGGTCGGGTATTGACCGGTTGCCCACTGATTGTTACACTATTTTCTGCACTCAAAATCTGAACACAACACACTCATCTCACTACCAGTTTGCAGCACAGAGCCCCCTAGGTCTGCACACTAACACAGGCACTCTTGACACCATCACATGATACACATCACTACCTACATACACTAGACAGGCACATATCAATGCACAGATTACACACCCTCTCATATGCTAATATTGAACACATTTCTTAAGTTCAAACCCATAATACTTTAATTCCTACAATTCTATACTCAAATAGCAGGTGCACACACATATTGATACCCCTGTTCTGTGGTTAATCCTTGACACTGTTGCAGACTTCTACTGCACTGATGCACACACGGGATTCTTGCACTGCACAGGCTCTTTAGAGACATACACACATGCAGGGAATGTTGTTCCTCAACACAGAAGCAATGTGCCAGGTTGCACAGTTTCAAATGCCACTGCTGCAGTTTCAGTCTTGCACATACTGCAGGGCGCTACTGCACTTACTACTCTGAGCAGTTGCACAAATCCAGACCACACACCATACTGGAATACCAATATGCACACAGGAAACTGTGGGTTACCGTGTTTAAGTTATGCACACACACAGAGAACTACCTAATCTCTGATACACACTGCACTGGAATCCCCTTTGCTGCAGACACACGGGTGTCTATGATACACCATGACACTCATCTAGCACAGTTCACATCTACAATTTAATCACAACACGACACACCTTACTCAAGAACACATATACGCACTGTAAACACAAGGACACACTGTCATAGAGCAGTGTTCACTCTTGCACACTCCTCACAAGTTCTAGTATACACCATCTCCGTACTGTTAACACAAGGACCCAGGTCAAAAAACCTAACCCTAACCCTAATCTTAGTTCCTGATCAGTGTCAGTGTGTGTGTGTGTCGTGTCTATGTCAGTATGTGTGTGTGTGGGTCGTGTCTGTGTCTGTGTCACATGTGTGTCCTGTGAGAGAGAGAGAGAGAGAGAGAGAGAGAGAGAGAGTTAGGGTTTACCTAGAGGAGGGGGGGGGGGAGGACGCGGCCGGAGGGGGGAGGACGCGGCTGGAAGGGAGTCGCCGGGAGGGAGGAGGGGGCGCCGGAGGGAGGAGGGGAGCCGGAGGGGGAGGACGCGGCCGAGGGGGGTCGCCGGAGGGAGGAGGGGTCGCCGGAGGGAGGAAGGAGGAGCTGGTTTGAAATTTGGTAGAGGGAGAGGGAGAGATCGAAGGAAATGGGGGGAATCAGCCCTAAGTAAAAAATTTAGCGACGTTTTAGCGACGCCAATAATGACGTCGCTAATTTAGCGACGTCTTAAACGTCGCTAATGACGTCGCTAACTGTCCAAAATATATACGTCGCTAAAAATGTCGCTAAACGTCGCTAAATAAAACATATTAGCGACGTTTAGCGACCTAAATTGAACTTATAGCGACTAATCTTTTAAAAACTGAATAAAAGTTGTTAAACGTCGCTAAATGTCGCCAATTAGCGACGTCGAGCGACGTTTTCACATGGAGTCGCTAAATTAGCGACATTTTTATATGGAGTCGCTAAAAAACGTCGCTAATCCCGCTTATTCTAGTAGTGTGAAGGGCCACCTGGAACTGCGTCTCTTTTAAGAGAGATTCACCGGGTGCATATCCAATTTCTTTGTTGGGTTATGCTGAGACTGGAGGGTTGTCTAAGCAGATTGGAATTGTCCAAATTCGAAATCTTATTTGACTTGTTTCTGGACCGGCTCTAACCAGATTTTTTTATTTTTTGGTTCCGGGAGTTGAAGTATACAGACTGAGCAGTCATGCATATTATTATTATTTCTGCTGAAATATCTAGATTAAGATCGCCATATTGGTCTATAAAATTGATGATATTCTTCTATCTACATTTGTTTTTTTATTTATATGTCCAACGTAACGTTCGGAACTTTGTATTTCGTGGTTCGATTCACCAATCTCTCGTCACTCAGCCATGGTTCTTATATAACCACAAGGATCACTTGCATTCGGTCGAAAATAACTTTATTAGTAAACAGAGGGAACAACTAGAGGTGCAGGTCCGGCATCCGTATCCAGTACGAGTATAAATCGGCCGAAAATAACTCAATCTATATTTGTTAGCAATTCAGTAAACGAAAAAATTCGGAAAGACAAAAGTACGAGTATAAATCGTCGCAGTACAAGTAAAATACGTTAAATATTCGGTCAAATATTTGCCAAACAAAAATATTGAGGTTAGAAACTCACATATTTAAACGAGTTGTCAAATTTGCTTAATTAAATAGGTTGCAGTACATTTTTTTGGGATCAAATTTGTCAATAATTTGTACGAAACATGTATAAAATTTCACATGCTTAAAAGTAGTAAATTAATCTAAATCTTTCAAAAGTACGATAAAAGATACGAAAAATTCACGTATAATACGAGTTTTATTCGGATGATTGCTAATAACGGTGGTGATGTCTTGCTCTCTTCCTGTAACATCATGACACAAAGAGAGTGATATATCATAATGTTATTAGAGAAGAGGAAAGTCTCACCACTGTCTTGGGGCCGACCCACTGAATAATTTTTCGTATATTTGTATCTTTCACTCCAATGTCTATCATAAATGTCAATCGTAAAGATCAAGTTCAGCAAATTCTTCTAACACTTTTGGGACTGGCTGGTCTTGAATTTTGCAATATGCATGGATCCAGTACTTTAAATAATTTAACACATACCGCTAGCTTTGGCATCATTCTGCTCGCTGAGTCATTATAGAGAGCAGAAGATCGTTTCGAACGTTGTTTCCACCATTCCACAACATCAAAAAAAAATTATTTGTTCCTCAATGAGAAAACTAATGTGACCAGTTTCTAAATCAGGGCTGGCCTGGTCCAGGGCAGCCAGGACGACCATCCAGGACCCACGGACCAGGAGGTCCCAAAACAATTGGTATATACCATCGGCCATTTTTTAATATAAAATAATTGTGGTGTAGTGGTTGTTATGTTAGATTTGTATACTAAAGTCTTAGGTTCAATTCTTGGTAGCAACTTTTTTTTAATTTACATTTATTATATTTAATTTTTTAATTTTTTTACATTTTACATGGAGGTCTATTTTGAAAGTCCGCCTAGGCCCTCATGAACTCGGACCCGGCCCTATTCTAAATATATGGTTAATTTATTTGTAGAAGTACTACTACTGCTAATATGCTTCTTTTTATGTACCAAATTCTACTCTCTTTTTTTCTAGATTAAGACTTGCAAGTGTTTAGAGCAGTCGAACTACTAGTTTGTTGTTGACTACTATCACACACTAGTCTCCCAAGATGGAATATCGGACCATGTGACAATAATCAAGTATGTATCAAGTGGACTCTAGTCCAACTCAATATGTATATATTGTCTATGATTGGATGTTCTAGTAAAGCATCCTACGATTGGCCTATTAATTCTATATCTCAATCTGTTGGAGTCCAGTATGGAATATGAATAGCCATTTTGAGCATAATAGTATTCCTATTTTAGTCTTTCATATTTAGGAAATTCTATTATGACCTATTGTTGGGAGTCCAATTTGGAGTAGAAGTAGGTGTTTTAGGTATAATAGGAGTCAAATTTTAGGGTTTCTATTTAGAAAATCATATTATGACTTAGAATAGGATTTTCTCATCCTATATATATGGGTTGAGGGTGGAGGCACAAAGAACATAGCACAAAGGTGTAGATTCGGGGTGCTCATCCACAGAAAATCTAAGAAAATGTTCGTGTTTTGCTCATAGGGCTTGACATCCAAGACAGAAGGAAGAGGAGATCTGATCGAGGAGTCGTCGCATTCGTTCAAAAAAATTACTACAAGGTTTGGTGAGTAATTTCAATTATAATATCTTTCTTTTCTTCTTGAGCGTGGTGAGGGGGTTGAACCTATTAGGAAAAGGGGTTTAACATTGATTCTTTTTGTCAATCTTGTAATTTTATCTAAGTTATATAGATTTGGATTTGTTCAGGTGACGTAGTTACCGTCATATACGTTGTCTTTGATCTGTGCTTGTTGTTCGTTAGATTTGTTGGTTATCTTTGGTGGATTGGTAACGCTCTGCGCGCCCAACAAGTGGTATCTGAGCTCTTAAGTTTTCTCGAGGGGGATAGTACAATCATGTCTACGGAGCAGACGAACACACATATGATCACCCTCACAAGAAAAAACTGGACGATTTGGAAGCCAATGATGGAGGATCTACTCTGGTGCAAGGACTTGCATGGTCCGTTGGAGGGCGACAACGCCAAGTTGTCGCTACCACTTTTCAGGATAGGGATATTTGTGTCATTTTGTATTATTATTTATTCATATATTCTTATTTAATAATAATTGGTATAATTATGTATATATAAATATTTAATATAGAGGATTGTGCAGGAGTAGCCTTTAGTTAGACTAATTGCTAACGAATCCAACTAGACTTGAACTCGACTAGACTTGTCATGGCCAATTAGTATTGGTTAACTAGTTAAAGTAGAGGGAATGAATAGGATATCTCATTCATTTAAATTAGAACCTTCATTAGTTAAATCCCTTATTAGTTAAACTATTTATGACAAACCTTGGAGGACATTTTGGACATTTCAAACCAACTAACCCTAAATCTAGAGTGGCCTGCCCTATATAGGAAGAGGGAGCTCCCTCTCCTTCATTATTAGTTTATGAAGAAAAACGTTAAGTTGAGTTCTTCCCTAAGTATTTATTCCTCCACCAAATTTCTCCAAATCAATCACAATCCCTCTAATTTTCATCCCCAAGGAGAGCTAGAAACTTGAAGGTTGCAAGAGGCATGAGGAAGAGGAGTTTTGCTAGAGATTGGTGTTCATTCATCACTCTAGTGCTCATTTGAAGGAACCACATTGGGAATCCATCTTCCAATAGGTAAAATTTTATTTCCTTGTCATTTAAACTCTAGAATGGTGTAATAAATCCATAGGAACCCTCCTTTGGTTTAAGACTACCCATAGGAAGAAGAAATAGGTCCATAGGAGGCCTATAGAGAAAATTACATGGAATTTTGTGTCCATTTGGGAAAAAAATCGAGGTGGCACACCAAGTATTTGATGGAATGCCTAATGGGTCATCCCTCACTATTTTATATTGCTTATTGGTATTTTAGATGTATCATGATGATTTGGTTGTGTTTGGGAGTGATTTGAGTATCACATGAGTATCAAGGTGTGATACCCATGTGTGGCTTGATGCACACCAAGTGTTTGTTAGAATAGTATAGGTATGCTAGAGAGAACTTGACAAACCAAGCTTTTACAACTCGATCAGACTTCTAAATCGGAACCGCGTTGGCACTAGAAGGCTGGGAGTTGATCTTGAAAATATGAAAGGTTTATAGCTCAGGATAGATAGACATATGAAAGTGAGTGAATGAGTGAATAAGAATATATCTCTATTTATAGAGTTTTCTGGAACCGAGTTCCGGTAGAACTCGGTCCGAGTTTTCACCTAACGTTCATAAATTCGAACGTTAGAGCCTGGTCATCCGGAAGAGGAGGCTGACTCGGTTTACTGGTTTGACCCTGACCGGGTTCGGCCCAAGTTCGGCCCGAGTTCGGTCCGAACTCTGTTAGTCTATTTCCAGAAAGTTTGGGTCCAGGTTTGGTTTGGTTCATGTTATTTTGAGTGAACTAGGTTTTGGTTTAATACGGGTTTGAGCTTCATAGTGCCAACACGAACCCGATGTACACTGTCCTAGACTTAATGAATATAAAATACAGACTCAAAGATGAAAGACCAAGAGCACTTGATGACGCCAATCTTCTGAAGCATCCGCTGACTTGAAGACGTCTTTTTCCTTGACGGCAGTTTTCCAAATATAGCCAGATCTGGAAATCTCAATACATTTCTTGTATAACGTCGTCTTAGCGGAACCCCTGAGTGCAAGGCTCCGGATAAGTCGTAGGCGGTTGGACAAAATCTTCTGGTATAACGCCGTCTCTGGCTCATCATCTTTTCTTTACTGCATATGTCCATTTTTTCTGCAAATACTTGTTAGACGAACAAAGCAATATACAGAAGCAAATATGATAACATATAAGATCAGATATGGACAATTCTGAATTTAAGTAGAAGTTACAAGTTACTATAGTGATTGCACGATTATCATAATGTTAAACTTAATCGATTAACCATATTCAAAAACTCAACTTAAACATTGGGCCAACAATACCTAGATACCCACATCTATTACCTAGACAATTATCTTATAGTCACTTGCTTTACCTAGACTAATACCCTACCTCCACCACTCATTGATACCATGTTTCCCCGACTACAGCTAAGCTCCTAAAGAACATGACGCTGACTATCTTGCGGTCAGTCCTCCCCTACACTGGATACTTACCTACTGCCACAGAAGATGGTTGTTGCATCACTTCCCCTTACACCCAACACCACTACACTTCACTCTCACTGAACAAACACTCACCTACACAAACTTGTGCACAACACAGTTGCTATATATAGAGGTTTATCACCCCCTTGCAAATACTCTACAACCTTACTGCTGTATTTCAAGACTGCAGCACATGAATCCAACTCCACACTGTTATTTGTAGTATCCCCCTCACATTTTCTCCCATACCTTCTTAGACACTACTACCCAGGTTTTACCCCCAACTAATATCCATAACCTACTCTTAGACTCTAACTCTTACTACTCACTGATACTACCCTCAACTTGGTAATTGATACCAAAGTAAAATATATTAATACTACCCTTTATATCAGTCAGTGTTGCTCAACTGGGTTCTCATGTGACCCAATTCTTGTACTGCACACAGACCCGAGCCTTTGCAAACACTAATACCTACTTAGACAACAAGTTCTAAGCAGCTGCTGCTACTAATTGTTGTTGCACTGCTCCCTTACCACTGCCTAGGTAAAGCAAGTGACTATAAGATAATTGTCTAGGTAATAGATGTGGGTATCTAGGTATTGTTGGTCCAATGTTTAAGTTGAGTTTTTGAATATGGCTAATCGATTAAGTTTAACATTATGATAATCGTGCAATCACTATAGTAACTTGTAACTTCTACTTAAATTCAGAATTGTCCATATCTGATCTTATATGTTATCATATTTGCTTCTGTATATTGCTTTGTTCGTCTAACATGTATTTGCAGAAAAAATGGACATATGCAGTGAAGAAAAGATGATGAGCCAGAGACGGCGTTATACCAGAAGATTTCGTCCAACCGCCTACGACTTATCCGGAGCCTTGAACTCAGGGGTTGCGCTGAGACGACGTTATACAAGAAATGTATTGAGATTTCTAGATCTGGCTATATTTGGAAAACTGCCGTCAAGGAAAAAGACGTCTTCAAGTCAGCGGATGCTTCAGAAGATTGGCGTCATCAAGTGCTCTTGGTCTTTCATCTTTGAGTCTATATTTTATATTCATTAAGTCTAGGACAGTGTACATCGGGTTCGTGTTGGCACTATGAAGCTCAAACCCGTATTAAACCAAAACCTATTCCACTCAAAATAACATGAACCAAACCAAACCTGGACCCAAACTTTCTGGAAATAGACTAACAGAGTTCGGACCGAACTCGGGCCGAACTTGGGCCGAACCCGGTCAGGGTCAAACCAGTAAACCGAGTCAGCCTCCTCTTCCGGATGACCAGGCTCCAACGTTCGAATTTATGAACGTTAGGTGAAAACTCAGACCGAGTTCTACCGGAACTCGGTTCCAGAAAACTCTATAAATAGAGATATATTCTTATTCACTCATTCGCTCACTTTCATATGTCTATCTATCCTGAGCTATAAACCTTTCATATTTCCAAGATCAACTCCCAGCCTTCTAGTGCCAACGCGGTTCCGATTTAGAAGTCTGATCGAGTTGTAAAAGCTTGGTTTGTCAAGTTCTCTCTAGTATTTGAAGTCGGCGTGCCCTTCGGATCAAACGCACGTATGAAGTCTTTCGAGCATTCGGATCAAAGCTCGATGTTGTAAGAAGTCTGCAAGCCTTCGGATCAAAGCTTGTGATTCACTAATGATGATTATAGTGGATACAACTCAAAGCAAGAGTTATCGGGCTTGGACTAGTCCTCTTAGAGGAAAACCAGGATAAAATCTCGGTATTTGCGTTTTATCTTCTTAACTCTTACTTATACTCTGCCTATACTCTGTTTATTATCAGTCACTGCAGTTTATAAGTTAGCCCAAACTTTATTTATAGTTGTTATATCGGTTGGTACATATACTGCCTTTACGTAGCTTAGACTTAGAATTTTTAATTAGGATTTATTATTCCGCTGCATATACACGCACTCTATTCACCCTCTCTAGAGTTGCCCTAACGGTCCTACAGGTACTAGTATTAGATATAGATAAGTTAAGGTATTAGTGTATAGTGTAAATATTCTAAGATACTAAGATATTGATATGATACTTTATGATACTAGTTATATATGAGTATGTATATAATACCTAGTGTCTAATGGCTAGTATAGCTAACTACTTAGAGTATGACCTAGTCGACAAAGTTTGACTAGATTGACCCTAAAAGTCAACATCTGACCTAGTTTGACTAGAGGAGCCAAGATTTGACCTAGAAATCCTATTTTAACTTATTTTAACTTGTTTATCCCTTCATTACACCCAATGACATAATATTTCATAAATAGGTCTGTGTGACACCAGTTCGGACACATTTTCGTGTCATTTGCTCAAGACCTCAGGCGAGTACATTCTTTGTTAGTTTTCAGTACTTGATAGTATATATATCACATGTTCTAGAACTGTACTATCACATGTTCTAGAACTGTATTACTTGATTCTGACACGATGTTACACGGGCTGGTATTGTATGGATCAAATCATGAGATGTTATTTATTGACGGGTGCATCGGACATTCCTTGTACTTGTATCTTATAGTGTACATCGTGTGTTCCTTGTGCTCGTATCTATTCGTGGGTCCCGTGTGCTCATACTATAGTCGTGTGCTCCGTATGCTCATAATATATTCGTGTGTGATGGGATCCATGAATATTAGTCGGGAAGGGGGAGTAGTGTCACTACCACATTTCAGAATAGGGGTATTTTTGTCATTTTCTTTTTATTATAAATATTGTCTATATTTTATTTATTTATAATGTGCATGTTATATATATTGCTAATATTATTATTATTGTTAGTTGATTAGTCTATTTTATTTAGACATGACATTAGTGGACCACACTAGACTTGACCCATTTAAATATTTAGTCATGACTAGATTAATTCGACTCAAGAATAGAATATTCCTCCAATGGTTTAGTAGATCCTATTCATGAAGGAATGAGAGGGGCACTTGAGTCAATTCAAACATTCCTCAACCTAACCCTAACCCTAGAGGAAGTTTATATAAACATCTTCATTCATGAGTAGCCTCCATTTATTTTCTTTTAGTTCATCCCCAAATTAGAGAGAAAATCCTAATTTCTTTATTCCCAAAATACATCCCTCTCATTCTTATTCCAATGAGGCTAAGGAGCTTGGCATTGCTAGAGGAGCACTTGAGGAGGGAAGCATTGGCTTGAGGATTGTGTCCTTGGTGGAAGACATTGGGAATCCATGTCCCAATAGGTAAAACTTTTGTCCCTCTTGTCATTTTAGTTTTAATGGTGAAATAAACCCCTAGAAATCTAACTATGGCTAAGGACTACCCATAGAAAGAAGAACTAAGTTCTTTGGAGACCTATTGTGAAAGTTACATTGAGTTTTGTGCTAATTTGAAAAAAACTCCGAATTTGGACCACTAGGTGTTTATAGAAATGTTTCATAGGGGATTGTTGAGTGTGATGCATGATTTGAGAGGGTATATGTGTCCACAAATGGACACGGAGAGTCCATATCATGAAACGCCATGATACGGAGTCGTAGGAGGGGTCTTTCCATGTGTATTGGGTTATAGCATACCAAATTTTTCATAGTATATTATAATAGTTATTACATGTGCTATTTATACTATATTTAATGTTTTAGATGTGTTCTCATAGTTTTAGTGGTGTTTGGTGATGTTTGGAAGGAGTATCTTGAGTGTATCACAAGAGTACCATAGAACTAGTGTCATACTAGTGTGGCGCACCCCTAGTGTTTGTTATATTGCCATAGTGTGTGAAATGTATGTATCCTAACATATTATAGATGCTAATTGATAAATTAGTTGTAATATATATCTATATCCATAAACTTGATTCATATGTCATTATATATATATATATATATATATATATATATATATATATATATATATATATATATATATATATATATATATATATATCAGTGTCATTTGTGTGTGTTTGTGATTGTTAGAATTGTGCACAGATGTACCTGTATTGAGGGTGGATTGCATGGAAGGTTAAGAGGCTCAGACTGCTTGGACTGTGCAGTGCAAACTGCATGTGTATGCAGCAGATATTGCACTGCACAGTGCAAACTGCTGTGCAAGGGTTGAGGATAGTGGTGTGTGGTATGTATTGGGGTTTAGAGGGGCTCGGGATTTAGTCCATTAACAACA
The DNA here is from genome assembly GCA_036927795.1 of Iris macrosiphon. Lineage (NCBI taxonomy): Eukaryota > Viridiplantae > Streptophyta > Magnoliopsida > Asparagales > Iridaceae > Iris > Iris macrosiphon. The sequence continues at coordinate 177,536 of JAYESA010000350.1, forward strand.
TGATTTGAGTGTAAGCAGGTGACAGTTGGTTAGCAGGTGACAGTTGGTTCAGAGGGGAATGTGAGGTGTTACATTGGACTGCAATAGCTAGGAAGTGACTGTGTGTGTGCAGTGCAAGGTCTAAGTGTAGTACTCGGATATGGATTGAAATGAGGGGAGTTTCAACAGTGTCAAAGAGGTCTCAGCAGCTGTGGGCACTGCTTCCAAGCAGTGTGTATTAGATGAGTAAGTTGTGCACATGAGATATTTCAGTGTAGAAGTTTAAATGTCTATGTCAGTTGGGCTTGACTGGAATATTAGCAGACTTGAAGAGGGGTTGTGCTCAGATGTGAAGTGTCTGTGAGTACAAAGAGGAATCAAGCATCATGTCTCAGTTGAGGGACAGTAGGAGTAAGGGTGAGAGAAGTGATGAGTATTGGTAATACTCGAATTACCTGAGAGGGAAGGGAGTATCAGTGACATGGTTGAGAGTATCAGTCCATATTTGGACTGGGGAGGGGGAAGAGTATATTCAAAGTTCATATCATGGGGAGTTGATGCATCAGTGTATCTAGGTATAGATGATGGTGCATCTGTGTGGTCTGTTTCAGACCTGGGATTTTACAATAACTACTAGTAGCAGTTTTGGTAGTGTATAGGTGTTACCTGGGTATTGAACATAGGTGTTACCTGGGTATTGAACACATGTGCACATGTATAAGTGTAATGTTACAAATATAATGATACTAGGTATCTTACTTATCAGGTATCAGTGAGGAATACACGGGTGCTAAGGGACAGATAGAATGTTTAGTGATATGAAAGTGTTCTTGAGTTAGAGTACATTAGTGTTATAGGGGACTTATGAATAGTATGTGCAGTAGTGTAGTAGTCTTGGGGCTGGTGTAAGGGTGCAGGGGTACACTTAGCATGTATTAGTGACTGTGTGGGGGGGGGGGGAGGTGTTAAGTGAGATGCCAATGCATGAGCATGAGTGAAGGTGCAAGTGTGGTATGGTTAGGTGCACTTGGGGAATTCTGGTATGTAGTTGAGTATAGGTATTAAGTCAATGCACCATCGTAGGCTGATGTTAAGTGCAATGAGTAGTTTAGGATGTACTAGGTAGAGGTTTCAGTCAAGATGAACTATTGTGACAATTAAGTTAATATAGACAGTTGAGAATATCAGTGGGTATTGGTTAAGGGGTTTGTCAGTGTTAAGTTAGGTTCATTAAACATTAAGTATTGGGTCATAGTATGGGTTAAGGTAGATACCAAGGTTTTGGTTTTACCTTAGAGTTAAGCAAGGTATTAGCTTGGTACCAGTGTAGCTATATGCTGTAAATATTAAGTAATAACTATATACATATTATTCATAAGTATTAAATTAGATATCTGGAGATAACCTAATGCTAGTAGTATCTAGTATAACTAGTATTAATTAGCATTGACTTGTATACCTTAAAACGACCTAGAAGACTTAGTGTAGCAAGGTTTTAACCTAGTATTAACTAGTATCCCTTAGTATGGACCTAGAAGTAGCCTAGAAATATCATCCTTAGCTAGTTAAATATGTTTATCTTTTTAATTCACCAATTAACATTGATACTCCATCTTTAGGACTCTTGGACTCCAGTTGTGCACTGATTACTGTTCCCTGTTCCGGACCACAGACGAGTACATTCTCTGATAGTTTTTATTATTTGATAATTTTTATATTTTAAGTACTTAGAAATGTTACATCTGATTCTTGACACTTTGGTACACAGACTAGTATATAGTTTGGATCTTCAGTCATGAGATGTTACAATGGTTATTTTATTGACATCGTATACGACTTTGATATTAGACATTGTACATGGTATTATTATTGGACAATGATCGTGTATCGTAACGTGTCATGGTTGGATCCACTGTACTAGTTGGGGGCGAAGGAAATTGCTAGTAAGAGATGTGATCATATTCCTATTGTAAATTGTAAAATATTGTTAGTGTTAATCATACATCTCACGTATGATTAGTTAGACCATATAGCTATCGTACAAGTTTCCAAGCCGATCACATATCGAAACTTGTATTTCAAACACTTAAAATAGTTGCAGTTCTTCATATTCAGTTCCGTAGATCATATTGCCTTGAATCTGATATTGTAGTTCATTTCTCTTTCATTTCGTATATGCACTGACTGTACCATATTGTCTACGTTGCCTGTTCTCTTTATTATTTTACATTGCATCAGTTTATTGTTTTCTCTCAGTATATGACATCATCTATTTATTGTTTAATAGTTCTTGTCAATTAATTGGAACTACTATTGGGTTGTACTTCGTTCCAATCCTGACTGGATATATTTTTCAAACTGCAACTTAGAGGACTGGTGTCCGACATATTACGGACCACAGGGAGAGTAGCTGCAGCCTTGGACCTTGTAGTTCAGGTGTGATTGCCGGGAGTCTAGTCGGAATTACTAGTTATTTTAGTTAGTTTCTTTTAGCAGATTTTGGTACTGGATTTGTTTCCGGCATATATTGAGACTTGGATGTTATTGTTTGAAGTTTTGATTATGTTATTGTTAGACTTTGTGGTTGTGTTTTGATTATTTTCTTTCGATATCTTATCGTGCTTTAGTTCTGCGGTTGAGTATTTCATATTATAATCGATATATTTGTGTCTCCTTATGGAGTTGGATATTCGTGTGAGAATGATTACATAGTATTGTGACCTAGACAGCGTTCTACCGTCGATGCTGCGACGTAGGCTGGACTTACCCGCGTACTCATATCCCTATATCGGGTGCGGGTCATGACAAGTAGGAGTCGATTATGTGATCACACCCTTTAGCGTATTCATATGCATGTCAATTATACAAGACACGTATAATTGAGTTACCTTATTATATTTGTGTGCAACTCAAACCGATCACATAATAAACTTGTACTCTAAAGAACTTAGTAGTATCATCAGTTCTCATATTTTACAGTTATTTTATTCACAGTTCATACCATGTTGTCTGTATCTACTTTTTCATATATCCTTTTGTGTATATGCCTAGTTCAGCTGTATTTTTATTTCATGTGTACATGTGCATCTTGTATTCGTTTTTATTATTGTTATATATTCTCTACCATGTATATGAAATTGCTTTCAGTATTTTGTACTTGCTCCAATCCTGACTGGATATATTTTTTCATACCACTATTTAGAGGACTAGTGTCCTACATACTATGACCCGCAGGACGGAGAGCCAGCTGAGGTAGCACATGTAGGCTAGGATGATCTGGTACCAGTTGTCGAGGAGAGGCACCTAACAATAGCAGACCCTTAGCTAGTATCTATTTATTGTACTGGATATGTCTCCAACATTAGACTATGGCATATTATTTATATTTGAGACCATTTGTGTTTATTGCTAGACTCTAGACTTGGATATTGTTGTGACTTGTTATTTTCTATTCTTTTTATGATATCGTGCCATTATTTGTCTCTAGTTTGGTGATTGATTATTGATGCTATATATATTTATCTTGTCCTCCTTATGGAGTTGAGTTATCATTGACAGGTTATATATATATATATATATATATATATATATATATATATATATATCATTGCGTGAGTTTTTTAGATTATGTTGAGGACCTTTACACCGTTCTACCGTCGATGCTGCGGCGTAGGCTGGACGTACCCATGACTCATGTCCATTTTTTTGGTGCGGATCGTGACACAAGCCGACAGAAAAAGTTACGGAAGACTGAAAACGATTGGATCGGAAGGTCATTGGATTCATCTGCCAATGGCTGGACGACTCAGTATTTCACCACGTGTCCATGGAGAATTCTACAAAATCATTGTGGGAGAAGCTGTATTCTCTGTACAAAAGGAAGACGGCTGACAATAAGGCGTTTATTGTTCACCAACTCATCAACTCGAAGTACACGGAGGGTGCTCCGATGGCACAACATCTGAACGAGGTTCTTGGTATCAACAAACAGATGTCTGCGATGAAGACGATGATTGACAATGAGCTTCAGGTCCTACTGCTTTTGAGTTCTTTGTTGGAAAGTTGATAGACGTTGGTGGTGTCGGTGAGCAACTCTGCTCCGGATTGAGTTGTCACGATGGAGGCAGTTAAAAGTAGCTTGTTCATAGAGGAGGTCTGGCGTAAGCAAGTGGAATCGTCGTAGGAGTCCGCTCTGGTGGTTTTCTACTGGAAGGGAAGGCCCAAGTCACATACGAGAATATATGAGAGTTCTCAGGATCTTGCGACTATGGGCCGCAAGGAGAGCTGCTATCACTGTGGCGAAATGGGTCATATTAAAAGGAACTGCATGAAGCTCAAAGCTGAGAAGGCCAAAGACAAGGACGATTAGGAGGATCTCAAGGCTATGTGAGATATTATCGCAACAACCGACGCAGAGGAACCTTGTGGCATGTGTCATGATGGCGATTGGGTCATGGACATAGGAGTGTCGTATCACGCCTCTCCATATAGGAGAATCTTTACGTCATACCACGGCAACATATTTGGACGTGTGAAGATGGACAACAAGATGACTGCTGCAGTTGTGGGCATCGGTGAAGTGCACTTGACAACGGAGCTTGGTGAGAATCTCGTTCTCAACGGTGTGCGACATGTAACGAGTTTGTGCTACAACTTAGTTTTGGTAGGGAGGTTGGCAGATGATGGTTGTCGTTGTTTATTTGGAGAAAGATTTGATGCTTACGAAGGGTTCCCAACAGCTGGCTCGAGGAGATTTATGTTGTGGAATGTACAGGCTCAAACCGCTGAGTTATACAGGCAGGCCACAGACATCGGATGGAGGCTCAAGGGGTGTTCGCCAAGAGTCAATGAATCATCGGGAACTTGCTTTGGGTGGTCTTCGAGATACTTTGAGGGATACGGAGGATTCGGTTCGTCGAGACAAAGCGAAGGATGGTGATGAGTCAAAGATTGAGGGTCAGCCTATATGTCCCATGATTGCTAGTCGGTCTCCAGGTGGGGTGTCATGACCCGCACCCCGTCTAGGGGCACCAGCACGTGGGTACGTCCAACCTACGCCGCAGCATTGTCGGTAGAACATTGTCTAGGTTAACAATACTATCTAACCTCTCACACAATAGATATATAAGTTACCTGTCAAGATATCTCAACTTCAATGGAGGATAATATAGAAATATGATAATCATTACTCAATCACAATAAAACTAGAGAAAGATATGTCATAATATGAATAGAAGAAATAAAATACAGAGTCACAATACAATCCAAGTCCAGTCCACTAGTCTAAGCACGTCTCAATGATCTCAATTAAAATACATGCCATAATGTCTATAATGAGACAATATCAATATCATAAATGAACTAGCTAAGTCTTCCCGACGGCCGGTAATATCTCAGCATGCTCTACGGGTGCTAACTCAACTGGTTCGCCATCCTGTGGCCTGTAGTGTGTAGGATACCAGTCCTCTAAAGAATCAACTAAAAAATATATCCAGTCAGAATTTGAGTGAAGTATAACACAATAGCAGTTCCAATAATTGACACAAACTATGAAACAATAATAACAATGGAAATAAATTATGGAAGTAAATAAACTAGTAATATCACAAGAAGGAGTATCATGGTAAATAATGAAAATAAACTGAGAAGAATATGGTGAGGAACATCAATGTGAACTGGAATAAAGGCAATATAATAATAAAATATGCCTTAAAATATTAGTAAGATATGTGATCGGCTTGGACCTAGCACGGACTATAAATAAAAGAAAAGCTAGCGTGACCACACGTGAGTTGCATGATCTACTAGCTATCACGGGCTACAATAAATCACGGGCTATAAGGTATGATCACATGTCCACTAATACTTTTCCAATACCCGACTAGTACACGGATCCAAATTATGACACATTATAACACGTATATAACGATGCACGGTCTATAATATCATGTACTATGGTCACAATCTATATAATCACGAAGATATCACAATAAACATTAGAAAATTTGAATAAAGATATTTCTAATACTAATGCTACAATTGAAGGCGATCGAGTTGGAACCTGTAACTCCCTCTCTCCAAAATTTGAATAAAGAGATTTCTAATATTAGTTTCAATAATTTTTATTATTTATTAAGTACTTTTTTATAGCTTAAAATTATTTTTCAAAAAGAATTTTTTAATAACAAAATAGTAAATTAACTTAAGGAAAGAGGAATGGCATTTTGGTAATAATTAGAAAATTCTACATATTTTCCAAGAAGCTCTAACCAACCTTGTAACAAACTCCTTAACTAACTAGATCTAAAAGTATCCTTTGAACCCTATAAATAGGGATGGGTTCTCATCTATTTTTCATTCATTAATTCCCAAACCATTTTTCACTTACCAGCCCATCATCAACTCTCTATTCTCAAACCTACACCCGGCCCATTTCTCTGATTTTAAATCCAACAGAGGGTTTTTCTCTCTCTGTTCCCCACACATTTTCCCACTTGGTCGTTTATTGAGCTCAAGATCCAGGGCCACGGCCATGGTGCCTCCACCAATGAGTAGCTTATTCTCCGACGTCTATGATAATTAAGCTCATTTCCTACTCCGACGAAGCCCATCGAGATATCGACGAGCTCCTCCTCCAGCGGAGACTGTGACGTCTGTAGAAGCACACAAAAAATATGCCTGCCCCAAAGGATGATTTTACCAGAAGCAATAGAGTACTATCCTTCAAACTCCAGACAATGAAGAAGAAGCGCACTCCATATGCTTTACTTCAGCGGCGTATTCTACATGCTCCGACTTAGCTGCGTATTATGCTCATTGATTATCCAACACAACACAGTGGCGTACAATGCCACTATTCGTCCAAGCATTAAATAAGGTGAACCTGATAGTTGACAATCTGACACAACAGTTGAAGAGATCGCAACATTAAATGCAGAAGATCATTGGCACGCCGACCCAGGTTGTCGTCTAGCGACCGAGTGAAGTTGCCACTACATCTTCATACGCCGATCTTCTGGTTTTCACTCAGTACACCAAGGTTCTTACCTCTCCATAGTATGCCAAGGTCGTTACTTAATCAGAGTACGACAACGCTGCCACGTCAAAAGCTGCCTCAACCTGACACACCAAGGCATTAAATGTAGAGGATTTCTAGCACGCCGATTCAGGTTATCGTTTAGTGACCAAGATTGATGCATCAGTCCAAGTACGCTACCAATGCCACTTTTTTATGATACGCCGATAGTGCTACTTCGAACAAAGTACGCCGTTGATGTTATTTCTTTCGAATAAGTCGATATGGATATTCTAGCAATATTATGCCGATGGTGCTACCACTCACTGAGTATGCAAAAATTGGTCCTTCGACCTGAGTATGCCTGCATGGTTATCCCCAGGAATACGCCAGAATGGTCATTTCTTCATATGTACGCCAGCTTGGCTACTGCTTTCAAAATAACTGGCAGAGAGCGGTTATGGTGGCGTATCATACATGCCATATCCCTCGCGAACGTGTAAAAGTAACCGCCTCCCATGTCCTGATCCTTCGTCGCATAGGAAGCCACATGTTGAGCAGACAATGATCTTTGCACCCATCTTCCAGAACGTGGGATGCATGCCTACAAAAGACTCACATACGACAGCAAACACAGTGTATATTGCTCGTGCGTATGCGTATGCTCATACGTGCATGCAAGTAACCATTTTTAGCATAAAACACTATAAATATGTGGATCAACATATCCATCAGCAGCAAACAGCAACCTGGACTGATAGAGGAGAAGAAGAATATAAGCTTTTTGTGTTCGTATAGCCAAGCTCTCTCATTTCCAAACTCTCCAAATCGTCTAAGTATTCCAGCATCTCTTCCTTGTGTCGAGTAATCAAAGGAGTAAAGTAATCGACTGCAGATTAGATCTCCATAGCTATACTTCTCCAGATTCATTGTACTTAGATTCTTGTTTATGACTTTTGTACCCCTTTTCCTTTAATAGTTTGTAACATAAAATTTTGTATAAACTTTTGTTTATGGTAAACAAGATGGCGACTCTACTGGGGACGAACTTCTCCTCTAACGAGAAGGTGATAGTTCAACAAGACACCGCGTTGATCGGCTTAACGCAGAAGACTTTGGTTGTGAAGTTCGACCAACAGGTCTATGAAAAGATGCTCAACATTGGGGGTAGTACAAGCCCCTCATCCGTACCCAAGATAAGGAAGATCCGCAATATGTGGCTGCCCAAGTCTCACTTTTTCTACCATAATGCTACTGCCAACAAGAGTAAGGGAGTTCAGAATGCTAGCAACGCGGACCCACTCGTTGTTACCTCTTCTCCAAGCTGTGACTTGGTGGATACTTCTGCTACCTTATCCCCAGTCTGTGACTTGGTGGATGCCTCTTTTGGCCACTCCGTTGTGCCAACCAAGAGGGGCAAATCACATATCTCTCGCAACAACAAGCGAGGGGTGAACCAATCTTTCTTGAGCAGAAGAATTCACTACTATACCAAAAGGGTTGGTCATTGCTAAGCTGTCGAACCTTTGCATGTCCAGCATAACGGGAGAGGCAAGGATGTTGTCATTGTCAACTCGTAGCCGTACAAAAGTGCGCGTGTAATCACCAGCGGTAACAATACCAAACTGTCATGTCCTGACTTCTATCGACGCACGAAACAGATGTCGGTGAAGACTGCTCTCCCGTGTGTTCAAATTGAACGCACTATAGGTGGGAAATTGTGTGTTTCTCATCTGGAAGCTGCACCAGGTGCGCAAAAACTCCAGACCTACGTGCAAAGTTGGCGCACGAAGGCAGAACGCTGCTTCTTCCACTACAGCATCCTAGTGCACAGCCACAGAGGACTGCTGCTCAACTCAGTGCTGCACTGTATACACAAGGTACCAAGAACTTAGGTCCCAAGTCAATTTTACCTGATGTAATAAGGAAGAGTCTGCCCTCTTCTTCTTTTCTCCTTCCTCATTCTGATCTACGCCAAGTTATTGTACAAAAACTTAGAGAAATTGAGTCCTCTTTGCCTGCAATGGTGCTCCCTAACGAGCATCGTCGTAGCTGCCACAAAGTTGTAATAAAATATTGCTGCGCATCAGCAAGACGGTCTGTGTTTGACCAGTTGACTTACATTGTGCCTCTTAGACAACAGACAGAAAAGCGAGCTGAAGATCAAAAAGAGGAAGTGTCACGCCCCAGGCCCAAAAATACATAGGACTAAGACACGTAAGCATGCCAGCCGCATGGATATGGCAACTCCAATATATGAAAACCAAACCCATACGTACGCTGTAATATGAATATCAAATCCACAAGTGGTATAACATATGTCACAAGTCACAGGGTATAATCTAAATCTCATCCGCAGAAAATCAATATAAATAATTAACCAGTATCTATGAAACTAGATCTCAATAAGAAGTATCTAAGGATGATAGTTGGGTGGAAACAAATCCACTACCAACTCGAATATAAGAGCAAATACAATATAAGTACAACACAACAAACACCATACAAGAGTACCAGCTAACAATCACGGGCTCGAAGAGAAGACATCCTCGAAACATATGTAACCATCCGAATATGCGCTCCTGCGAATACTCAAGAACAGATACACCTGGAAGGGCCAGATCCTCAAAGGGACATAACAAGATACATAAAAGTATGCCAATAAAGTACTGAAATAAATATCCAATGGTCGCCTAACCGTCTAAGTGAATGCAGTTAAGAACAACTTTCCCAACGTGTGGGCTATCTGGCTAAAATGGGATTGGCATGGTTCTCTTGGAGATCCAGGGGCCCACAAAGGCACGTCATCTTTTGAACGGCGGAGGCCTGCCTGATAATATATAATATATAGTGTTCATCATGACCGCGCATCTCCGGCGGAGCGTACGGGTTACACAAGGAAAGTGCAACGGAGCCCACACGCCTTACTTGTTGTTCTCCCCACCCATGGTCTAAGCATGTCACATCCATGATACGATAATACCTCTAATAACTGTCAAGTCTACTAGCATGCAAAGTTTCTAACAGCAGTTATTTCTAACGCACGGCCCACACGTACAGGAGGCCAAACCTGCACGCAAGTCCATGATCTACATGAGACTCACAACTCGTGTAACAACTATGTCACGGCCAATGAACCTAATGATGCTACATGATAATGGGGTAGTCTCATAAACATGGTCAATGCAAATACATAAATAAAAATATATTGCGACGACACCGTCGCGCGCATTTATATACAGTTAAAATATATGAAGACAGAAAATAAAGATGCATGCAACATATGGAATATGAATAACAGTACAATGGCAATGTATACTTGCCTGGCAAGAAGCTGTAAAATGTAACGTCCAAATGTCCAACACACAAGACCAGAAGCTATAGCCTCAGAACAAATGTCTCTGGATGCTGAAATAGATATCACCAACATTCCCAGAATAAGCAAAATAGCTAGAAAGCACTTCCCTTTCGTCCAATTTGGACACAGGAACAAAACGGTAATTTTGGGTCAAAGTGGGGTCCACGTGTGGCCCACTTTGCACCGAAAAATGTGCCAAAGATAACAGTCTCAAAATAGGACAAGTTATAGGTCAAACAAACTCTAGATGTCAATACGAACACAACGATATGTCCAAATGTGGATTCTGATGGGCCGAACACAATTTTGCCCAAAAAGTCAACCATGGAGTTCGCCAATTGGCGACTTGGTCAACTGTCTCAGAATTGTATGAAAATTGGGTCACAGGACCAGGGCGTTACCGCGAGTCCAGTGGCGCAAGTTTCGTCGTAATCTGACGTGCGTGCACAAAATGCGCACAATTTTCACAAAAGTTGCGACACAGGGTGTGTCCGCGGATACGGGCTGATTCCGGCGTGCACACGCGTTCGAATCAGTTTCTGCAAATTTTTACGTGTCCGGTTACGCTGTATGCACCGTTCGGTACACTTGGTACACGGCTGGGCGGTCCCGTTTGGCGGGGCGCGCTCCGTTTTACAACTTTTAGAAATCTGGAAAAGTGTGTTCGCGGGATTTTTCAACGAATTTAATTCAGTCTACCGCAGTTAATAATCTAGGATTATTTAACAAAAATTAAACTAGGTCAAGTGGTCTACGCATACCAAAAAGAATCATCGAATTTGGATCTCTGTGTTAGGAGATACGAACTCGGAAGTATGGGTGGTCACCGCTGTTTTCTGTGATCCCAGAATTTGGTCTATTTCTGCCAACTTTGGCGCTATTTTCGCCTATGATTACTCTTTGTTCGAGGTCTACTATCACACAGATATGGAAGAGGGTTAAGGGATGAGTATACTGGTGAAGACGGGGTGGCGTTTGGTTGAGCGAGACGAGGGAAAACAACTTCGGAACACAGGTACCTCGCTGCGAAAATCTGCAGTGCGCGGGGTCGCGGTCGTCGGGATTGGTTTGGACGGCCTGGCGGGGTTCTCCGGCTGCGGTGGCGGCGCTCTCTAAGTCTAGATGGGAAGGGGAAGGGTTTGGATGATTATAGGGTTAGGGTTTTATAAATAATGATATATATATATATATATATATATATATATATATATATATATATATATATATATATATATATATGAAAGGGAAGGGGAAGGGTTGGTTAATACCCGTGGGGGGGGGGGGGGTCTGTTGCATTACTACTTGGCGGGTTGCAAAGTGGCTCACATGGCTTGTTGCTACAAGCAGCAAAGCCAGCGGATGGTAGCTGCTAAGGTAATGGTTGGGGTGTTTGTTATTAATAGGTTTTTATTTTATTTTTATTATTTTCTTTTCTTTTCTTTTCTTTTCTTTTCTTTTCTTTTATAACTATTTTTTCAAATTATATATATATATATATACTCATAGAAAAATTCTAGATTTATATTAATGCACACTATTAAGCTAGCAACTGCGAAAAATTTCTAATGGTCCCATAAATCCTCTAAGTGTACCAACACCTAAAATAAAAATTAATAAAATATATTTCTCCTAATTAGCCACTAATTACTACAATTAAATTAATAATTAATAAATAAAAAGGGGTATATACGGTTTCTAGGAATAGGGGTTTTACATTCTACCCAACTTATAAAAAATTTGTCCTCGAAATTAAAATTAAGCCGCGGTAGAAAGCAAGGATGGTATAAGATTTGCATTGTTTAAAATGCAAGGCTAGGTTTAAAGGGGTGGAAGATGTTGCGCGTTGCACATCCCAAAAATTATGGGAAAATCTACATGAGCAAAAAAAATAGGTTTTTTCATGTGTCATGTCCAACGGTGTGGACACATAAATGCTCTTTTGTATAAAGCGTCCAACAATTAGAAAATTGCACAAAGACGGAAATTAGATTTTAATTTATTAAATCGAATACGCACGATGTTCTAGAATTAATTAGAAGTACATGGAAAAGAAATTTGGTGGGACACAAGTGTAGGGACGTAGATGGTACAGTATAGAATATTAATAAAATTCGGGTTGCACAAAACTGTCAAGATTGTGTCTCCAATTTCGATTGGGACGCACAAGGGTACAAAGTTAGAATTATCTTAGAATTAAGAAATAACGTTCGCGATAAATGTTGCGCGACTAAAATATAGCACAAGAGAACATAATTATAAGTTGCACAGAGGTCGGAATGGAAGATGGGCATGTCTGGGACAAGGATGTGAAATTTGTAGGAAGGCAGTGACTAGTGAAGTGCTCCAATTATTGAAGCAATGGTAAGGTGCGCTAAGTGATACCATGTTGTAAAACTAAATAAAAAATACCGTGTTCTATTTCTAGGTGGGTTCGAGCTAGCCTCAGTCTCACTATCTAAGCCAAGTAGGTCTAATTCTTGGGTGAGGGGGTTTCACAATCCAGCCAACTTAAAACAATCTCGTCCTCAATTAAAATAAGGCATAATTTATTAATCCTTCATGTACATAAGGCAAGTCAATCCAAGGTATTCAAAGGCGCAAGGTACACTCAAAGCGCAAAGGGTCCAAATCGCCCGAGGCGCAAGGCGCACTTAAGGCGCGCGCCCGAGCGACACGAGGCGCAAAAATTATATATATATATATATATATATATATATTCACATTGGATTTCTACATTGATAAACATGTATGCTTCAAATTCTCCCATGTCTAGGTTACAATCACTTTGAATTGAGTGAGAGAGAAAATAATAAAAAAAAGTACATCAGTTCAAAAAGCAGTCTAAAAATAGTACAACAGTTAAAAAAATAGTCTAAACATGTTATTTTTTTCACAAGATTTTCAAGGCGCGCCTAGGCGCTCCTTAGCTATTCCAAGGCGCTCCGAAAAGGCGCACCTAGGCGCGCCTTAGTTGCGCCTTAAGAATTGCGCCTCGCCTGGAGTGCGCTGAGGCGCTCCCCCTGCGCTTAGGAGCAAGGCGCGCCTTAGGTGCGCCTGAGGCGCGTCTTTGACTACACTGAGTCAATCGCAATCTCCTTGCGATAATTAAAATCCTAATCATATCCATCTCAATCACTTCAAGGTTAAGATGATCACTGTTCCAATCAAAATTCAACCTATTGTTATCTCTTCTCACTTTTTCAAATTATCCATATCCAAATTTAAATTAAATCCATATAACATCTTCAAGATTTAAATACGCATATAAATTTTACCTCACGATCTCCAACTATCATAATCTCCTCTAGAAAGTAATTCGAGTCCAATATTATTCCTATTTTCACTTATAAATTTTTGTATTCTTCAACTTTTTAAATTTCATTCACATCCTCAATATTTCAAATAGGTAGTCCAACCATCAAATTTTAATTCTTAATTTAAATCATCAAATTGAAAAATAATTTAAATGTTGTCCTCCAATGTTCAAGTCTGAAATTCTATATTTATCCTCCAAATTCAAATTGATGATTTTACCTTCAATACTCAAAAATTTAAATCATGTACTTAAGGTATAAATATTGGGTCCTCAATATCAAGATTTTAAAATTTATTAATCCTCATCATCTTAGTCATTTTTCTAAAATTCTCAAAATTAAAATGGCTTGAACATCTCCCAATCTAATCTTACTCGATCACAATCTAAAAGAAATTCCTCTCGAGTTGACAATGCACTGCTACCCAACTTAGAATTTATCCATCTATCACATAAGGCTATATACCTTAAGAAAAATATTCCTTAATTTATTTACTCATGTCATTCAATCCTCAAAACTTCAACGCCGATTATATCATATATGATATGCCCTTAATTACAAAAAAATAATCCTCAAGTATGTGATCGGCCTATGGGGTATATCTAGTACTCTCTGTGTATCAAACTTATACCAAGCACGAGGTTTCGTCTTTCCGAAATAAGGGAAGACGGAGATCAATAATAAAGAGTTCAAGGGAGAGGTAATAGGATAGAAGTATCAGGATTAAGACGTTTAAAGAATTCAAATGGGAATTGTCAAAGCAGTTGCGGATTAAAATCCTATTTTGGTAATTCTTTGTTCGCATGCTCGTATTAGTACAGTTATGTAACCGATACGATATGTCAGACATGTCTAGGGCAAGTATATTGGTCTACTAATCAACTATGTATCTCAATCCACGCAAAGTAGTATTGCGAAGCGCGCACCAAAATGTACTAAGGTTGTCCAGACCGTAATACACTGATTCTGATTAGACAATTGTATCAGTAAGCGTCCCCAATAATACATATCTCATGATCAAGCTCGATAAAAGAATAAGCTTGCAACACTAGGCTATAAAATAGCAGCATAAGTCAAGGTAGTATATGAAATATAAATGCGCTAGATCATGATGAAAGAAGTCACAACATATTTCAAGTTCACAAGAAGTTAAGACTATACAATCTTTACAGTTGTCATACAACTCCTTGTCTAAGTCTCTAATCGACCAAATAGGGCATGGGCCTCTAAATTCTACCGTCTGAATAAACACTGTCATCTTTTGCTGGCATACAGGTAATGTCATTCAGTTACACTACATCGATGGGTCAAGAGGACTATGTGATACTAAGTTGTGAGGTATACTATCCAACTTATAACAATAAACTAATACTGCACTGTTTTAAGGATACCGTAGAAGCTCCTGTTAAGGTCTACGAGAAAGGGTCTCGGTACTTATTAGGGTATCCTCTTACATTACATAGGTCATTGTTGTCTTAAGTCTTAATCATAGTGCTCATAGAGCAAGTGTCAATAGTAAGGATAGAAGAGTTACTGGCCGTCAAGGGGAAAAGGATCTAACTTGTATCGAGGTGGGGGTACAAATTACGCGACCTAAAGCTAAGGGGTAATCATTAGGTCATAATCTACAATAATAACTTAAACTGTCAAGTTCTAATTACCAATCACATAATTCAAAAATTCAAGAGTAACCACCAAAATCCTAGCAAGCTATATATATCCTGACATAGAATAAAATCACTTGGTCTATAATCAGAAGTGTCAGATGGCACGAGTTGAAAGATAAAGAGAAAAAACGTAATCAGTCGTCGCACTCTAGCGAGCGCTATGGTCGCAGAGGAGCAATATAAGAAATTAAAATAGAGGGCTATAGATAGCATCATGGTTCTCTAAGGGGGGTGGTATGCTAGTTGCTATGTTCGAGGTATGATCAAGGAAAAAGTGTTGATTACATTCCTCTAGGCTTCCTAAGGTGTTGTCTACTAATAATAAGACAATGCTCTAAGTTTATAGTTCTCCAATACTATCTAACTATGAAGGTCAGGTTCAGTCCTAATTTTTAATTTTTTTGTTTTTCTATTGGTTCCTCAATACTAGGGTCAAACAATATGGCCGAACTTCTAACTAACCCTAGTAGTATCTATACTACTCTCAAGTCCTTCATAATACATCAAGGGATAGTGGTAAACCAATCTATAGATAAGGAATTCTAGGGTTCACTAGATATTCCAAACTTAGTGGTGTGTCTATATTCTCGTTGTATTCTTAATAGGTGTGCTACCCTAATTATCATCCTAATAACAGGGGTTCCTATATTCTAGCAGAAGGCTATACTCAAAGAACTATTAGGGAAGTACAGGAATCAAGCAGAATACAATTGTTCAAATAGAACAGATAGGAGAAAGATGAATCATAGTCAATTGTGGATGAGATCCTATACTCTATTCCTAGGTGCAGGCTTGTTCGGTACAATAACGTAACAGAGACAATATGTTCTCGACCTGCATGGGCCACCACAAAAATATGTCACGTCCCAGTCCCAGTCCCAAAAATACGTAGGACTAGGACACGTAAGCATGCCAGCCGCATGGATATGGCAACTCCAATATATGGAAACCAAACCCATACGTACGCTGTAATATGAATATCAAATCCACAAGTGGTATACCATATGTCACAAGTCACAGGGTATAATCTAAATCTCATCCGCAGAAAATCAATATAAATAATTAACCGGTATCTATGAAACTAGATCTCAATAAGAAGTATCTAAGGACGATAGTTGGGTGGAAACAAATCCACTACCAACTCGAATATAAGAGCAAATACAATATAAGTACAACACAACAAACACCATACAAGAGTACCAGCTAACAATCACGGGCTCGAAGAGAAGACATCCTCGAAACATATGTAACCATCCGAATCTGCGCTCCTGCGAATACTCAAGAACAGATACACCTAGAAGGGCCAGGTCCTCAAAGGGACATAACAAGATACATAAAAGCATGCCAATAAAGTACTGAAATAAATATCCAATGGTCGTCTAACCGTCTAAGTGAATGCAGTTAAGAACAACTTTCCTAACGCGTGGGCTATCTGGCTAAAATGGGATTGGCATGGTTCTCTTGGAGATCCAGGGGCCTACAAAGGCACGTCATCTTTTGAACGGCGGAGGCCCGCCTGATAATATATAATATATAGTGGTCATCATGACCGCGCATCTCCGGCGGAGCGTACGGGTTACACAAGGAAAGTGCAACGTAGCCCACACGCCTTGTTGTTCTCCCCACCCCATGCTCTAAGCATGTCACATCCATGACACGATAATACCTCTAATAACTGCCAAGTCTACTAGCATACAAAGTTTCTAACAGCAGTTATTCCTAACGCACGGCCCACACGTATAGGAGGCCAAACCTGCACGCAAGTCCATGATCTACATGAGACTCATAACTCGTGTAACAACTGTGTCACGACCAATGAACCTAATGGTGCTACATGATAATGGGGTAGTCTCATAAACAGGGTCAATGCAAATACATAAAAAAAATATATCGCGACGACACCGTCGCGCGCATTTATATACAGTTAAAATATATGAACTAAAGATAGAAAATAAAGATACAACATATGGAATATGAATAACAGTACAATGACAAGGTATACTTACCTGGCAAGAAGCTGTAAAATATAACGTCCAGATGTCCAACACACAGGACCAGAAGCAATGGCCTCAGAACAAATATCTCCGGATGCTGAAATAGATATCACCAACATTCCCAGAATAAGCAAAATAGCTAGAAAGCACTTCCCTTTCGTCCAATTTGGACACAGGGACAAAACGGTAATTTTGGATCAAAGTGGGGTCCATGTGTGGCCCACTTTACACCAAAAAATGTGCCAAGGGTAACAGTCTCAAAATGGGACAAGTTATAGGTCAAACAAACTCTAGATGTTAATACGAACCCAACGGTATGTCCAAATATGGATTCCGATGGGCCGAACACAATTTTGCCCAAAAAGTCAACCGTGGGGCCCGCCAATTGGCGACTTGGTCAACTATCTCAGAATTGCGTGAAAATTGGGTCACACGACCAGCGTTTTACCACGAGTCCAGTGGCATAAGTTTTGTGGCAATCTGACGAGCGTGCACAAAATGCGCACGACTTTCGCAAAAGTTGCGACACGGGGTGTGTCCGCGGATACGGGCTGATTTCGGCGTGCACACGCGTCCGAATCAGTTTTTGTGAATTTTTACGTGTTCAGTTACGCTGCATGCACCGTTCGGTACACTTGGTACACGGCCGGGCGGTCCCGTTTGGCGGAGGGTGCTTCGTTTCACAACTTTTGGAAATCTGGAAAAGTGTGTTCGTGGGATTTTCCAACGAATTTAATTCAGTCTACAGCAGTTAATAATCTATGGTTATTTAACAGAAATTAAACTAGGTCAAGTGGTCTACGCATACCCAAAAAAATTATCGAATTCGGATCTCTGTGGTGGGAGATACAAACTCGGAAGTATGGGTGTTCACCGCAGTTTTCTGCGATCCCAGAATTTGGTCTATTTCCACCAACTTTGACGCTGTTTTCGCCTATGGTTATGCTTTGTTCATGGTCTACTATCACACAGATATGGAAGAGGGTTAAGGGGTGAGCATACCGGTGAAGACGGGGTGGCGTTTGGTTGAGCGAGGCGACAGGAAACAACTCCGGAATACAGGTACCTCGCTGCGAAAACCTGCAGTACGCGGGGTTGCGGTCGTCGGGATTGGTTTGGACGGCCTGGCGGGGTTCTCCGGCTGAGGTGGCGGCGCTCTCTAAGTCTAGATGGGAAGGGGAAGGGTTTGGATGATTATAAGGTTAGGATTTTATAAAAAATAATATATATATATATATATATATATATATATATATATATATATATATGAAAGGGAAGGGGAAGGGTTGGTTAATACCCGCGGGGGGGGGTGGTCTGTTGCATTACTACTTGGCAGGTTGCAAAGTGGCTCACATGGCTTGTTGCTACAAGCAGCAAAGCCAGCGGATGGTAGCTTCTAAGGGAATGGTTGGGGTGTTTGTTATTGATAGGTTTTTATTTTTTTTCTTTTTTTTTCTTTTTTTTTCTAACTCTTTTTTCAAATTAAAATATATATATATATATATATATATATATATATATATATATATATATATATATATATATATATACTCATAGAAAAATTCTAGATTTATATTAATGCACACTATTAAGCTAGCAACTGCTCAAGGGGTCTCCTACATGAAATAAATTCCGAAAAATTTCTAATGGTCCCATAAATCCTCTAAGTGTACCAACACCTAAAATAAAAATTAATAAAAATCTATTTCTCCTAATTAGCCACTAATTACTATAATTAAATTAATAATTAATAAATAAAAAGGGGTATATACGGTTTCTAGGAATAGGGGTTTTACAGGAAGATGGACTTCTTCTTTTCCTAATAAATATGGCCTCATGCCTTCCCGCAATGAAAGACGTTCAAGACGGCATACCTCGAGGACGCCCAGTCAGAGGAGGTTCGACTAGCTAGTCAAATCCTTTGAAGGAGTTTACTGGGACACTCGTTCTCGAAGGCGGGAACTCTTGCTCATGAGGAGTCCCCATTCCTCGAAATCTGAAGCAGATCTTGCTGGGGGTAACCATCCCCTTGAATCGGAGACACAGAGGCTATTATGGAATCCAACTACACAATGCTCTCTACTAGCCCTTCTGTTTTACACATTGAGGCTAGTATGTACGCCATCGATGAACAAGATATTCCTCCATCAGGGAATACTAAGCAACGTCTCAATTCGTTGGAGGTCGCACTCAAAGACATGCACGGTATGATGCAGAACATGCATCAGTTGATGATGGTCCAACACTCTTGCATGCCAGTACTTGTTCAGGCGGCCACGCCAATTGCCACACAACTACCCCAGGAGTGAAACTTCCTCAGGGAAATATAAATCTGGATGCGATTCCTAATCAAGAATCGGTCGCACAAACCCTTGACCGTCTCAATGCTGGAAGTGGAACTACACCAGTCGCTGTACAAGTTCAACCAGAATCACTCCAGTTAGTTGCATCCCTACAAATTGAAGATACATGTGAAGCCATTCGCAAATTATAGGCTCAGTTTGTCGCTCTGAGGAACAAAGACCAACTCCAGAAGTTGGGAGTGAAACAGCCTTATCCACCTCACCGGGATAATGTTTTTTTCCCTCCCAAATACAAACCTCAATCGATGGTCTTGTTTGACGCATAGACATCTCCGCGTCAATATATCAACTACTATAAAATGATGATAGTTCATCTGCAAAAGAATGATGTCCTCCTCACCAGGGTATTCGTTGGATGCTTAGCCAGAGTAGCCTACGACTGGTACTGCAGTTTGTCTGATAACTACATATCATTGTTTGAAGATCTAAAATGTCTTTTCCTGACTCGATTCTATGACGGAGGTATGGACATGACTATGTCTTCACTTACTAACATCAAGCAGAAGGAGAATGAAATCGCTTGTGAATTCATAGAGCGTTATAGGCAAGCAAATCTGAAGTTACCTCCTGGCATTCCTGACTCTGCATTCATAGATACCTGCAAGAAAAATCTGCTACCTGCAATAAGGCTCTGGACAAGCCCCACCCAGTTTCAAGATTGGACGACTTTCATTATAGGTGCTGAGGCCGCTGAAGGTGTACCGCGAAGGAAGCCCGTTTGTTAGGATTACAAATGCATAGTACGGAGGATAAGGAGAAACGCCCCTTACTAATGCGAACAATCGCAACAATGAGGAAATGAGGCCCTTACCATAAACGTCTCTAAATGATCTACATCCCCACCAACACAAGATATTGAGTCCTCAAAACCCAAAGAGAAATATTTCTTTGATGAGAACGACATCATCAGCATCTTCGACTGCCTAGTAAAAAGCAACAAATTTAAGTTGCTTGACATCAAACAGCCAAATAAGGCTAGTCAAACAGACAATCTGAAATAATGTCTGTTTCACCATTACGTACAACATCCAACGAAGGAATGCTATATACTAAAGAGGATAATTCAGCAGTTGCTAGACTCCAAAGCAATCACTCTTTATAAAGATGAGAAAACTGTCACTACCAACTACATGTCGCTGCAATTTGGGGATTTCTCAGCTCAAAAAGTCTCAGACGCTATTCTGCCGATACCTAGAATAGTAATAGAAATAATCAATCTACCACCAACTCGAAGTCAAACAGAAGGGTTGGTACCCATTACTACATACCGAGGTGAAGTCATGTGGGTTCATCAAGACCTGCTACCAGATTTATAGAAGAAGATAGTATCTCCCAGATCTAAATCTAAGAAGAATAAGAGACATACGACGTACAAGGTCAGGTCCTGTCACATGGTTATATTTTCTCCAATGCCTGAAGAAGAAGCCATGGCCGGCACTGGGTGCGGAAGGAATATCTCAAAGATTACAAGGTTTCCCAAGAATATGCTCCTACTACTCCTCCTACCTCTTCAACTCCTATAGCTCCTGTCACTGCTGAACCAGGCCCGTCAAAACCTACAACAACTGAGAAAGGAAAACAAAAAGAGGTTCGCTTCGACAAATCCTTGAAGAAAATCAACCTCAGGGACTTGAGAAGCCGTAACACTTTGATATACTAGCACAGTTGGCCAACACTTCAGCCCGACTTTCCATATTTGAATTACTTCGTCTATCAAAGGAAACTCGTGAGGCTTTGAGTGAAGCGCTAATACATGTAGGTTTTTGCCTGGCTCAACTCAAAATTCCTGATGAAGAACCTATCGCATGTCCTCAATGCCACAGCGTGATGGAGAAAATTTCTAGCATAACCTTCACACAGGATGACATGTTACTCAAAGACAATAAACATGTAAGGCCGTTGTACTATACCGGCTATGTCGGCTCCATTAAAGTGAGCCGAATCTACATCGATCCTGGTTCAACACAGAGCATCATCCCTAAGAGCTTGCTACGAGCTCTGAAAATACCAACGCATGACTTTTCGGCTACAAACACTACCATCTTGGGCTTCAATGCTGGAAGAAGTCGACAGTTGGGAAAGATACGCCTAAAAATGCAGATAGGCGACCTTCGAACTAAAGTCACATGTTATGTGATTGATTCATAGGTATCTTATAATGTCTTGATGGGACGACCATGGATATTCGAGCATAAAATCATATCTTCCACCCTACACCAGTGCTTTAAGTATGTGGACAGTCAGGGAGAAGTCAAAACGGAGTTTGCTGACATCAATCCGTTCAAAGGTATTAAATTATATTACTCTGATTCCATACTCTATATACCAGAGTAGATGAAAGAAGAAGTTAATGAGATTGAAGGCGAGCCCGAGAACGCCCCTAATGAGGAAACTCTAATGATCCGGGTTAAAGGGCACACTACTCGTTCAACTACTTCAGAGCCTCTTATTATTAACCTCTGCATGCCAATGTGGGAAGAGAGGGCCGAAGAACCATTGGTGATAAATCTTCCTAAGAAGTTGCCTCCTTTAGTCATTGACCTGTTACGCAGTAAGCAATCAATATCAGCAAATCAACCCTTAGTCATTGATCTTACCAAACCTCCGGTTAAAGCAGAAGTTCTTGTTGAATGTGTGGATGAGGAAAAAATCTTATATTTTATGAATAAAGAAGACTCTTCTTCGCACTACATTGATGTTGATCCTTTTGCACAAGAATTTCTAGAGGCCCTGTCAGCCTATGAACCCTTGTCCATACCAATGGCGTCGCCATGTCAGGACGATGCAACATACCACTACAAGAAAAATGGCTTTTCTTGACGATTTTTCTCCGTCAAGAAATAATTTTCTTGACGGTTTTGGATCCGTCATCTAGGCCAGATTCAAGAAAAGTCTCAATTTTCTTTGACGGTTTCTGGGTTAGTTTTCTTGACGGTTTTTAACCGTCAAGTAAAAAACTGTCTTGACGGTTTTAAACCGTCAAGAAAATATAGCTAAAAAACCGTCAACGAAAAAAAAAAAATTTGACTGGAGCCTTTTTGACTGGTAATGACCATCAAGAAAGTCCTTTCTTGACTGAAAAAAATCGTCAAGGAAAACCTTTCTTGACTGAAAAAACCGTCAAGAAAAACATTTCTTGTTGTTTAAAAACCATCAAGAAATAATATTTTATAGCAAAATTTAGATATTTCTTGACGTTTTATAACCATCAAGATAAGCTAATTTTTGTTTAATCAAAATTTAATTTATAATTATATATTATATGCTCCCCTTTGCTAGATACCAAACACATATAATATCAATATAATCCAGAACATTGCAAACATCAAAGAACTATAATACACACAATTTTTGTATTAACAAATACGCTTTTGTACACTACAAACATCCAACCACATATCCAAATAACAAAAATATATGGTCTTATACAATATATTAAATATCCAAAACTTTTATTTACAAAATACATGGCTTCTTGTCTAATTATATAACAAAATATATAGCTGAACCCAAAGTATAGTTCAGAAGCAGTCCATAAGCAGAAGAACCAGTGCCAGTGTTAGAGTTACACTAGTATAGTTGAGAAGCAGCCCAGAAGCAGTTCGACAACAGTACAATTCAGCCCAATAACATATCTAGAGAAGAAAAGAGAATAGTTAGCAATTCAAACACTTGAACATTGTAGCAGCAGTTAGAAGAATTTCCAGTATCAGCAATCCAGTAGTGCTATAGCTAGTATCAGAGTAGCAGTACTTGAATATTGTAAAAGCAGTTAGAAGAATTCCTAGTATAAGCTAGTATCAATTAGTATCAGTTCAGTTAGAAACTTTTCAGTATCATTCCTATTAGCTAAAGTCCTTCGAGATCTAGCTTATCAGTAGGGATTGGTAGTGTTTTGTTTCCATATTACACTGGGTTGTAGTGTATCAGTGGTATGGGTTGATGGTCAGTTGTATGGGTAGTAGAGGTGGGGATTTGGGGTGTTCAGAGTGTATTGGGTTGGGTGTAGTGTGGTGGCAGATGTGTATTAGCAAGTGGTTCCATTTGGTAGTAAAGGATTTGGGTTAATAGCTGTGGTGAGGGGTCGGGTTGTGTTTAAACACTACAAGAAAAATAATCTTGTTTAGTATTCATTCAATATACACTTTAGGGGTCATGTATCGTAAGCAATTTGGACAGTTGACAATGTCATTAGGTCAAATAAGTAAGCTTCAACTTGTTGAACACAGTGCCATATACATTAAGACACTATCTTCTTCTTCTGTTCGTAGTAAATTATAAATGCGATGACACAAGAAGTTCTCATGCTATAAGACAGCCTTAAAGAAGAGGGATACACATCAATTGTAGGTATGTAAAAGCAAACTTCCACTAGAGCTAGCTAGCTAGTTAGACTTCCATTACCATTAATCTGCTTTACGCTTCCAAGAGATCTAAACTTCTTCCAGATGTATCTGTTGAACTCGTGGCGAACAGAATGAAGGTTACTACCTACTCCCTTTTGCGTAAATCTTCATGTTACCTATAAGGTGTATCTTCTATACAATCTCAAAAGTGTTCTTACTCATTTACCTGTATCTATTGTGTACTTGATTTTTGTTAGATGCCAAGAAGCCTTTGGTAGCAGCTATTCAAGGACTTGCTCTTAGTGGTGGTTTAGAATTGACAATGGTCTTCCATTTTTGCAAATTATGGCTTCTGTATATTTTTGTCAACTCATAATATACTTACTTGCTTGGACTCTTTCACTTGGTTTGGAATCTTCCACTTGATTTTTAAGATGCAGTTTTCTTTAATAACAAGTATTCAATTATCAAAAGAAATCTTTAAGTATCATGCTAAAATAGTATTCAAGTATCAAACTACTTTTAAAGATGCAGTTTTCTTTAATAACAAGTATTAGTCTAAAAGATGCAGCTTTCGCATGAATTTTATGTTTCTTTATATAGGTTGTTCAATAATTTGAGCTCGAGCAGAGAGGAGCCTGCCGAACATAGGCATTTCTACTCGATAGCTGAGACAATATTAACAGAAAATGCTAAATGATGCCAATATATCAAAAAATAGAATATGGAGAACAATTTATAATAACAGTAGGAAACTATCTATAGGCGATTAGGTACCCAAAAAAAGTAATAATTGCAAAGTCCATGTTATATTTTGCATATCAATGCATTTTTGGTTTAGGATAAACACATTTATCACCTTCACTCCTGGTTGTGCTGAATTATTAAAGCTTCTCACCTGCATGCGAGGAACAAATCAACATATAAATCAGATAGAAGTTTAAATCACATAGGAGTGAACCTTT
Source organism: Iris macrosiphon (assembly GCA_036927795.1). Taxonomy (NCBI): domain Eukaryota; kingdom Viridiplantae; phylum Streptophyta; class Magnoliopsida; order Asparagales; family Iridaceae; genus Iris; species Iris macrosiphon. The sequence continues at coordinate 202,537 of JAYESA010000350.1, forward strand.
GAAGTACATTTAAGTGGCAGATATAAGAAAGGGCATGTCAAAACTCAATATAGTATAAATAATCAAGCCTAATATCATATTTATATTACTAATTTACCATATTTTTACCTTGCTAATTTGCAAGTGTGGCATACCCAGAGACTCTTTCTGAATATGATACTTAGTATGGACGCTCCAGATATTCCTCTATACTATTCTATATATATTAGAAAGTTATCATATTTGAATTCTGAATTATAAATAAACAAGCAGGACCAAACAAGTGAATGATAACGACGTGAGCTTATTAAGGAACAACTAGATATATGTAACTAAGCAAGAGCCATTGCCAAAATGTCAATTACATGAGAAATTAAAATAGTTTGAAATATAACTTACGGACCCATTTCGATGTTCAGCAGCTCCTCCATATGATCTCGACTAGACCAGAACAAGTAAGTACTTTATGACTCACTTTGGATATGACTTCATCATTTATCTTGTTAATTGTCCTTCACATAAATGGATGATCTCATCCTTTATTGCTGCCCAACATTGGACAAGCTAGCTACATCTACATCCTCGTTGGATAAAGAAGTATTGTCTATTTGCTTGCATGCTGATGCTTCTGATCAAAATTGGGCTTCTCTCGAAAGATTGAAGGAGGCCATAGTGGAGAAAGGGCAACACTAATTAGAGTTGGAGAAACCAATTCGGCTGATTTAACCTCATTCACTAGATCCTTTATTTCTGAAAATACCTACAAAAAAATTAAATAAAAAAAACTTGCTCATTTAGTTTTAAGGGAACATGCATAATTGGTGTTAAATGAAAAACCAGACGCAGGGACAACTTGGTAAAACAGGTTTCTGAATGAATTAAGAACATAATAACAAAATCATCTAATTTCTACGAAAATGGTTTTCAGAAAAGAAATTCCATGATCAAGCATCATGGGGAAGTTGCAATATTTAACAAAACAAGCAATGCAACAAAACATTTAAAGAAAACTTTCATTCTCAGTTGTGGTTGACTTAAAATGAATGAGTTTGAAGGTTATCTAAGAGCAGAGAAAACAAGAGATGTCTTTCAAAAAAAAGATCACCTTATGATTTACATATTTTGACATCGCCAAAAAACTTTCAAACAGAGCATAAGTAATTTAAAACACAAACAAGATATGGTGCAGGAAATTAAGTTGTTACCTTATCAATCAATGCAAAAACTTGATTATTTAGACAATATTAGGAAATAAATGATTGGAATAAAGATAAGTTGATTTGCTGCACCATGGCGTATGCTAGTTCCGTACCTCTATCAAGGGGTAATTGCCATGTTTCCTCCTCATTATTATTTTCTTTCATAGCTGCATGCTTCTTCTGCTAATCACATAAATGTTGTTTAAACATTATACGAGCCTATCTGAAAGGAAACCCGAGAATCATAACTTTGCAAATTTAAAATAAGGCATTTGACTTAACAAACTAATTTAATGTAAGATGATATAATGGTGTCTACTCTTATCTGACTCGAGTGCGAATGAATCAACCTGGCATTTGGAGAAGAAAGTTGATAAGAAGAGAATTTCAAGTCTAGCTAGAGACATATTGTCCATAAAAACAGGTCTACAATACAACTGTAGAAGATTTTGGTAGACTAACTCTCAAGTCTTGACAAGTGCTTGTATAGTAGGATTTTTTTCTTCCTTCCAATCACTTTAATAATGAACAAAAAGTGCTCAAGCTCTGTAGGGGTGTAATCTTTCTAAAAATAAGAATGGAGCATAAGATTGCTACTAAAATGTTGTCCTGATAGAAATTGCACAAGGCTAAAGAAGAGGCTGATAAATTTACAATGAAAACTAACATAATATAAGCTCTAACAAATAGCATATGAGCACATGGAACTAATAAAAAATTGTCCAGGAAAACAGGTTGGTGATTCTTTACCCGAAGGCCACAGTTGATGTAGAAAGCCACATTAGGGCATTCCATAGCATAATGTCCATCACAACTTGAATTATACTGGTGTGTCAAAACTATACTAATAGATATATTTGCTCAGTTAGCATGCTCTAAGTAAGCATCTTCTATGAGGAAATCACCATTTAGAAATAAAAATGAGGAAACAATAGTAGCTCATTGTGACAAAGAAAAATTACTTTGTAATTATAAACCGGCAAGACCATAGTGCCATACCGGAACTAATACTTGTGGGTCAGTTGATTCCTTTAGCTATCAGAGTGCTTGAGTAAACCAAACCCTAATCGGGAAAGGATCAACAAAAAATTCCCATACTGTTAAGGTTTGAAGTTGGTCTTGCTTACCATCAGTTCCAGTAATGTTTCCATTAGTCGTCTCAAAAATACCTAGACATCATACGAAGGGGTTAACATTTGAATGAACTTGTAAATGTACATATATTTGATGCATTTGCAAGAAATATATAAATATAATCCAAGTAAAACAAATAACATCAGACTTTATAGGTTTATATTCACCATGGGGATATTTTGAGCCCTATTTCTAAGCAACATTGTGTACTACTTTATACTATTGATCTTTGCTCCTCATCCAATAATATATTTTTAACCATTTTCATTCTTTCTTTCTACCAAACAAAACTTGGTACCACCTATTAGGCCCATTTTGTAGAAAACTGAACATGCATATAACTACAAATTAGCCCTTAGATAACTAGAAATTCACTACCATTACATAAAACTAGGAGTAACCCTTATATTCACCTGTAAAGAATCTACACATATAGAAATTTAACTGTTTTCAGATGGATAGGAGAAGTAGCCCATAGGTAACTAGGATTTTCATTACCATGACAAGAGAATTCTCATATAAGATTTTTTTAGAATGGTGAACATTCATTTATCTTGCTTAAGTGATTCATTTCAAAGTGCCAGATATGCCATGTTTGCAAGAATATTACTAAAAATACTTGTAAACAAAACACATAAGTTTGAAAATCATATCTTTAACTTAGTACAGTTATGTTAACACCTAATATCTAACCTGATCTACCAGTTACAATTGTAACCGATCTCGATGATGCCAAAAGCTACAACTCCTACCGTAGATTGTTAACCTGCAATATTTGTAATTTGATCAAACAAAAATATAGTAGAACTGTTAAATGAGTAAGATGCTATTGTCAAATCAATTAGTGTAGTTATTCTATTGCATATATCACATGGTAAAATTAACAAAAAGTAGGTGACAAGTGCAATATGTATTGAACTAGCTTCGATAGATAATTAAATAAATTGTCCCCTAAACTCAAAAATAATATTGTGACCCAACCACGATCGAATACCGCTAGTTCTGGTTTACCTTACGGTGATAGGTATGACTTTCTGAGCGCAATATCATATTCAGCGGTTTTCGGTTGAAGTAGGGCCACTTCTTGTCAGGAGCATGAATAAAGGCTCCTTCTTGTCTTTGGAAAATAAAAATAAAGTGTCCACAAGAATTTCTAGTTTGAAGCAGGGCCACCCACTCCTTATTAGGAGCATGAATAAAGGCTATATATGTGTGTGAGTTCACATCTCTTAACATGCAAGAACACACATCTGGAAGACCAGGATGTGACCCATTCAAATTAGTAGCAGAATAACTTAACATCCATACTTTGAGTTCTGAAGTAAACTTTATTTTGAGGATTTTTTTATATTAACAACTAAGGCTCATAATCAGAAATAATTGTACTATATAGACTTGTAGTTCTCTTTAATGTCTCCACGTCTTCCACTTATAATTCAAAAATCTCACTTTTTCACCCTCACATCCTTTGCAAATATTTCTCTGACTTTCTCCTAAAATAATTAGAAAAAATTACACAAATAAAGATTCAAACTTTTGGCAAAATGATAAACAAAAAATACCAAAGTTAAACCCCAACAAAACAAAAAAAAAGGTAAACCTTAACCGACCCAAAAACCCAACAGGCATCTACACCACATTCTTGGATGGAAGCTTTTAGAGATGTCAAAATGCCAGCCTGAATTAATCACCAAACAGACATTTCAACAAACTTTTTCCGAGCCCACAAGAGAACACATACACCCTAAAAAGTATTACCAGCAAATCTTCACCCAAACAAGCATTGCAACAAACACATAGTGTATGCGAATAAGAAGAAAATGGACCTTTTGATGCAGAGAGGTCCCCGGTCGTCGGGTCGGAGTCGTACTTCTGTTCTTCTAAAGCTCCATCTGCGGCCTCAGGGGTAAGTATGATAGGGGTTGAAGCTGAGCGGAGGCGGCAGCGGGTGAGTGGAAGACCTTTCCTTTCTCAGACCAGTCAGAATACGAAGAGAAGAGAATAAACTGAACCCCCAAAAAAATTTCCTTTGGCAGGGGCGGGGGCGGGGGAGGGAGAGGAAGAGGAGCTGGTGGAGATCGTGGAGGAGCCTCTCGACCCGGCCCAGTACACGGACCACGTCCGGTCGGCCTCGGCTGGGGCCTTTACGATTTTCGAGGGGACCACGCACGACACCTTCGAGGGGAAGTGGGTAGTGGAACGACAAAAACCCTAGAAAAACCATATCAATCTTAGGGAACCCTACCCCTAGTTTCGGATCCAGAGCAAGCTAGGGACATACGAACCTCGAGATCGAAGAAGAAGATGGAGAAAACTGGGGTTCCTTCTTCTCCTCTTCTTCGGTTGCTTCTCTCTCATTTGTTTTTCTATTTTTGGAGGGTTTTTCTTTCTTAGAGCTCTGTGGAAAGTTTGGGGAGGAGGAGGAGAGTTTGGGAAGGAGGGTGAGAGAGAGGAGGTGGTGGAGGAGAGCAGATAGAATATTGTGGAGGAATCTCCAGCCATGTGGAGAAACATACAGAAGAAGAGGCACGAAAAAAATGGAGAGGCTCGGAGGATAAATGCTCATGCATCCGTCAACATAGGTTCTACAATAGAAAAAAATTCAAAAAAAAATCAAAATGGAAGCTGAAATATGTGCGCCAATTTTTCCGTACCTATATTACTTGATGGTTATCACCAAACCGTCAATAAATACAATGGGTTGTCTTGACGGTTCATCTAAAACCGTCAAGTATTCTGATCAAATTTTTTAAAATAACACAAAAAGGGGTGTTTTCTTGACGTAGGTCTAAAATCGTCAAGATAACGACTTTCCTTGATGGATTTGACCATACGTCAAGAAATTGACCGTTAAGAAAGGCCGTTTTTCTTGTAGTGTACGGTTTGCACGAAGATGCTTGCTTTATAGATCCAGCAAGACAGAATGAGCAAAGACAGATACTTTTTGGCAAAGCTAGAAACAAAAGGGTCACACAGACCAGTGATTCCCACAATGACAATGGAAAAATACAGGTCCACCGCTACAGCCGACAGACTAAAAATATTATCCAAATAATGGGTTATGATCTGGCGGAGGACTCAATTATGGAAAAGGTATATGTACTCATATACGTCACCGCTCTCCAAAGGGCAAACCTGAGACATATTATCTACGAACCGGTCACGATTTAGGATATGTCATACCACCAACAACGCCTAAAAACTCAGGGTCAGAAGAAGAGACGCATTCTCATTCTTCTGACTCATCATCCTGGGACTATAATGCAAGCATTGGTAAAGTATTCAAGCATGCTCTTTCTGTCAACATGGTGTCAGACAACTCAGATGATGAAGGCGAATCAACTTTAGAACCCTTTAAAAATGATCCATGGGCCCAACAGATGGATTCACAATGGGAGTTTCGGTTCAAGCAAAGTGAACCTCCTACAGAAGATGAAATCATCTGAATGATATTTCCTCTCATAAATCGTCCTATTCGCGAAGACCAGTTACTTTAAGGATATTCTACCTCCAATCCTTAGTCAACACAAAGAAAATGATCATGTCCATATCGCCTCTGTATTATTTTCTTGCAAAAGTTAAACCCACAAAGTTATTCTGCCATGTCCATATAACCTTTGAGCATATATCATCAGCATGATGTTGGATAGAGGATTTACCATGTTAGTATAACCTCTGAGCAAGTGTTCTACTCCAATGGGTCACCCTACAAAATTTTTTACATATCACGTTCATATCACCTCTGATAGTGTTATCTCGTTCCTACCTTATTACTCGTGCTTAGTTTTAAGTACACAATGGGTAATAGGTCCACAACACACAGCCATCTATCAAATCTATATTACCTCTGATAGTATTGTATCCTTAAACTTGTTGTCCATACTCCTCGCAGAATTATGTCCTGTAATGTCCGTACTACCTCTGAATAGATATATTCGACAAAATCCTATTTGAAAACCTAACACATCCATATTATCTCTGGTATTATTTTCAGCCCCAACATATTATTTGTGTCTAATATTAGATATGCAATAAACAATGGGTCCACAACAAAACCATCATTGTTCAAAAAGCTAAAAGTTTCTTGCAGATGCAAAGAAGACAAATAAAACTATGAAACAAATCCTTTTTACTAGGGCGGGGTAGAAAGACCAAGGATGACTTGTCTCAGTCGAGCAATTTCCTGGTCTTTATTGGATGCTGCTATCTCCCGTGCTGCGAACATTCTTGTATCATCCATGGCAAAAGGAGCCATAGAGGCGTATGATTCTATCACCTTATTTCGAGCCTGATCGAGTTTGCTCTTGTTGTGCTCAAGCTCCGAGAGTTGTTCGATCACCAAATTACAGTGCACCAACTCTTCCCGACGCCGATCTACAGTTATCTTCAACTCCTCTCGGGATCTTGTAATTTGAGTTTCAATTTCTTATATCTGAGTCTGGATTTGTAACACTTTTTATATTCATCACGGGCAGAACGGTGAAGAACTAACGAAGATGCAACATCCTTCATCGAAGCATTTATCTGGATAGTCTTCCCGGCATGAGTCTTCATGCACTCCTGAAAAGAGGTCTGACGCTCCATGAATTGAGCAGTGATCGACTCATATTCAGCTTGGATTAAAATTGAAATATCTCTGCTGTCAAGTTGCAGATATTCATTAATAGACTGCTCAAGTTCTGATAGAATATGCTCTAGTGAGATGACTCTATCTTCATCTCTGAAATTTTGGATGATCTGAATCATGGGAGGGATAGACTCCCTTATGTCTTCAAAATCTAAACTCTTTTCGAACACTATCCTTATCAACTCTTTCAAAGCAGTTGTATAAACTCCGACTAGGGCGTTAAAGTTATTGCTCAAACTAGGAGTTGCAGCAACCTCGGCTAACCTCCTCCCATGAGGTAAAGGTGTTGAAGTAGTGACTATTATAGCTTTGACACTGAGAACAGAAGACAAAGTGCCTACTACTTGTGCTCTTTTGCTAATGAAAGAAGCCAGCTCTTCAATACTGGTCGCTACTATTACGAGAGCAGTTGAAACTACTGGTGTGTCTGATGCAGTATTTGAAACCGATAGGTTGAGGACATCAGTTATTTTGGCCTGTAAAACGATTATCTCCTCCACATGTCCCGAAGGAACCTCTCCATGGGCTTCGTTACCTATAAAGAAGTGTTAAAAGTAACATGATCAATATATACAAAACACCAGGACAAATACGGCATACAAGTCGAGCTACAGGAAGAGAGGACACCTTGACTTGTATTAGCTTGAATTACCACTATAAAAAAATTGTGACAACAAGGCTTGCAACACGAGGATTTGAGGTATAGAAAGAACAGATTGGCACATACCCGAGCTAGGAGGGTATATATTCCTCTTCGGGAGTTTGGTCGTCCAAAGAATCTCTTAATCCAGCCAAAGAAGCTTCTACCGATGGAGTGCTGGTATTCAAGAGTGTCATCATAATCACTATGCTTTACCCCATGTACGATCTGGTAATGTATTTAGCACCACGATTGGATACGACATCAGGCTCCGCCATAACAATATCAGAATGCGGCTCAACCCGATTGATCATTTCAGGAACATCAGCCAGAGGAGTAGAAAGTGGTTCCACTTCATTACCTTCCTTATCATGATTGGCATGAGTATTATGAACCTCTAGAACAGGCTCCTGCTAAACCTGACTCTCTTTTATAACTATATATGGTGCTGGGCCAAGTGATGGAGGAGGTATAAATGCAACTGGAAGTACGAAGTGAGCAGCCACGTCAAGGATGGGATCAGCAAAAGATGCATGTGAAGCTGAGATATTTGTATATCGTGCGGCTGGAGGATGAGTTGTCGAGTTATCTCCTTCGACGGTTGAAGCAACTGCGCTAAGGGTTTCCACTGTGACAACTGGAGGAGGAATACAGGTGCTAATCCTCACCACAGTCGATGAAGTAGCTGACGGCCCAGCCTGGCTAGAAGAATGGGTTGGAGAGGTAAATAAACTCCTTATCGGAGATGTAGGGGACTCCGACCGTCGTTTCTTTCTGGTTTCCCTCTTCAAAATCGGTTGACGCTATCTCGAAGATGAACCCTTGTGTTTCTTTATAGATATAACCAGAGGTGGAACAGGTTGATCCTTTCGCCCAGGTCTGACGAGCTCTAATGACTCGTCTACAGGAGTGTTGTCCACTTCCTCCACTAAGATATTTGTTTCCACCGTCTCTGCCCCGGTATCGGCCTTTGTTCCGAGCCTGAAGCTACCCCTCATATCAAAATCATAATGAAATGTGTTGGCTGAAGTAAAGAAATTGGCATATGTATATAAAATATGCAACAACATTTCAATTGTGGTAGAAGGCAGGGTGAATTGGGCACTAGTGCAACCCATATTGAAGTATCGCCATCCTCGGGCTCCGTTGATCAAACCTCCACCTGACCAAAAATAAGTGGTAGCATTGCCAACATGAAACTGGTCATAACCAAACTTTCTGGCAAAACGACTAGGCAGATATGGTTCAAGATAACAATTATCTCTGCATCTATAGACTATATGAGAAGGCATGATGCTGACAACCAGAAGAAAACCCCATAGGGTAGGTTTGAATGTCTTTGCCTCTATCCTGAAAGAGTCCACCTGTATTCTCAGCTAAAACATGTGGACAAATATAGTAAAATCTCCAACTTGTCCCCAGGTTTAGTGCTCGTCTAGTACCCATAACGCTGGTGACATTCCATATTTGGACTCCTTATACTTGCAAAGAAATCTTCCTTTAAGGGTGTCATCCCGCTCCAAACCGGGAGCCATCAAGCAGTTATTATGAAGCAATAGCCATCCCATCAAGTAGGTAAGAGCCATCTCTACCCTAGGGAAGTCACCTTGACCTATAGGCTCCAACAGTAGACATCAATGAATGCACAGAGGCCAGCATTTAATCGGCATATCATCGCTGGAAGAAGAGCTAACCGATGTCTGAAAACTAAACGTTCGACAAAAAACAGTATATTACGATTGATACGATCTTTTGTATAGTTCCCGTGTATGACCCATCTTCGCAACCACAATGATAGAAAGCCAGCAAGCAGAGCATCCCAGGAAATTTCTTTGCGAGATTGTCTCAAATAACTATAAGTTTTTGTCCCAGCTAAAAAGTCGCATACAGTAGTCTCCAGGCACTTGTCAGGCGCATTGTAATCTCGTATAAGTTATTTGATCAGATTGGCATCTAAAGGTAGGAGGGGATGAATTGTTACATCTCTTTCTTCTTTAGCTTTCTCGTTTACGGGTCTACCCATGAAGAGATATGGCAACCAATTGCTTGTATAAGCCAAGCCTGAACTATTCTCGTAATAGTAATTGCAAGCTAAGTAATGGCACATTAACTCTTGATATACTTCAACAAAGCGAGGATTATCTTCAGCCAGGTCTTAAAGTTCTCTATTGGTAGGGATGTATTCCTCATAAGGCACGTCTCCTATCGGCAGATTCGAAATCACTTGCATCTCATGCAATGCGAACCCTAACTCGCAGTAGGGTGTGGAGAAAGTTTCAGTTCGAGCATTATACCGTTCCACCAAGGCAAGAAATAAATTATGGCTCGGGACAATTCCATAGTAGGTCGACAAAATGGCATCGTAAAGCCCTACCTGGTTGAGCTCTGTTTCAATTGTTTCCAACGCCCACACAGAGAGTCGGTTCCAACGTATATTGTTGTCCGTTACCCATCCAGTGAGTCTAGGATTAGCAGAAGGATACACCCCTCCAACCCCGATGAAGAGATTGGTAAAAATTGGTGATTGAACTTGTTAGATAAGTGATGAGTCTTCACTAGGCAGAGAGCCGGGCACTAGTCCTCGCATAGGAACAACATTTTCATTCGGAGCACTCTGAAAAACACTTCCCTGATCATCCCGCTTATGACAAATTTTTTCGGGCCTCACACCATGCTGGTACGGAGTTAAATTCCATTCAATTTTCCTTGGATGCGTGGCATGAGTAAAAGCTGACAAAGGGTAATCTCGTGGCATTTCGGGCAAATACATCATTCTATCACCAATTTTGAAAACCCATCCTCCTTCTTGGGTTTTGTTTGAGACAACCTAATGATGGCATCTCCAAATAAGAAGGGAGGTTTGTCATGATGTTGATTGTCCAAAGAAGTGAGAGGTTCACCGTTCATCAAAGATAACAACATCATGTCACCTTGGGAGGCTACTAAAGCATGTCTACTCTTTGGGAGGCTCCTATCAGATTGAGGGAATTCTACTTGTGATAGGTTCTCTAAATAATTTGAGTGTAGCATCCCCGCAGTTGATCCCATCACATCAAAAAGAGGGTCCATCAGTAAATAGACTATAAAGATTCATGAAGATCAGAGTTAATACAGGAGAGAATAATGCACGTAATTTCTTAAAGCATGGGGAGAAGTACGCTTGCAAATTTCAAGTTCGTCAATACTTGTACGCGAGCAAGAATTTTTCTATGCTAAGAAGTACGCGTACTACCTTAAAGTTTGGTGTACATGAGGAGTTTGTTTTTACTCTGAAAGAGAAAATGTATGCATACAGACACAAGTCTATTTGAGAATTGGACAGTACGCGAAGAAATAATTTTGCTCTAAAAGAGGGAATATGCGCTCATGCACATACGATTCAGCACTCCTTGACGCGTCATCATCTTCCTCCACTTTTTGATTCTCAGTTTATTATACAAGACTGAAATACATGTTCAGGCAGATGCTCATCCATACCTATTATGGCCGGGTTGGTACTCTCGATGGTCGACATCCTTCCTAGCGGCATGTTGAAATGTTCACCCGTGGGCCTCGCCGTCGATCGAGTCACAGTCATCCGAGAATAAGAAGTCAATCCCTTCCCCTTATTGCCTTTCTTGGTCACCTGAGTTTTCTTGGGAGCCACTGCTACTATTCGAGGAAGAAAAAGAGAGATTAGGGTTTTCAGAGAGAAGCACCGAGGGTTTGTAGGACTCGTAAAGGAAATTTCTCTCTCCTCAAATCTATTTTTATAGAGGTGGATCAAAACTCTTCGTCTGCTGCACAACGCCTCAGTTTTTGCACATTAATCATATTATTCAGCCACATCAACAATCTATTGGGATTCTGCATCGAACACGCGCACAAAAGTCTAAACAATTTTTTTATTCTTTTAATTCAAAGTATTCTGAAATTGTTATTAAGACAATTCGAAAACTTTGAAGGGGGCTTGTAGAAGCACAAAAAAAATACGCCTTTACCAAAGGATGATTTCACCAGAAGCAGTGGCGTACTACCCTTCAAAATCCAGACAATGAAGCAGTAGCGCACTCCATATGCTTTACTTCAGCAGCGTATTCTACATGCTCTGACTTAGCAATGTATTCTGCTCATTGATTATCCAACACAACACAGTGGCGTACAATGCCGCCATTCGTCCAAGCATTAAATGATATGAACCTGACAGTTGACAGTCTGACACAATAATTGAAGAGATTGTAGCATTAAATGCATAAGATCATTGGCACACCGACCCAGGTTGTCGTCTAGCGACCGAGTGAAGTTACCACTACATCTTCATACGCCGACCTTCTGGTTTCCTCTGAGTACACCACGGTTCTTACCTCTCGATAGTACGCCAACGCCGTTACTTCATCAGAGTACGCCAACGTTGCCACGTCAAAAGCTGCCTCAACCTGACACACCAAGGCATTAAATGCAAAGGATTTCTAGCACGTCGATCCTGGTTGTCGTTTAGTGACCAAGATTGCTACCTCAGTCCAAGTATGCTACCAATGTCACTTTTCAATGATATGCCGATAGTGCTACTTCGAACAAAGACGTCATTGATGCTATCTCTTTCGAATATGCCGATATGGATACTCTAGCAATATTACGCCAATGGTGCTACCACTCACTGAGTACGCAAAAATTTGTCCTTCGACCTGAGTACGCCCGCATGGTTATCCCCCAGGCATACGTCAGAATGGTCATTTCTGCAGATGTACGCCAGGTTAGCTACTACTTTCAAAATAACTGACAGAGAACGGTTATGGTGATGTGACACTGAACACATTTACATAATTAGATTTATTCAATTATTTAATTTGTTTTATTATTATCTAGTTATTTATGTTTTTCAAAGGTCACTTATATCTCTTTATTTATTTTAGTTGGCAACACTTCTGTTCTTTGTTGATGCTAGATTACTAGCCTTTCATGTTTATGTGATGTTTCGGATAAACAAATATTTTTTTTCTTGTAGTGGTCCATGTCAACAAATGCTAGTTTCTTTAATTTATTTCCATGAAAGTTTGTCTTGAGTTCGATTATCTGAAATTGCTTGTGAGATTCTAGGTACTGATTAATTTATTTGTTATGCATTGTGAAAGTTGGTTACTTTGGACTTGATAATGGCACAATATCTTATTTTAGTCCTGTCACGACCCGCACCCGGATGATCGGGCACGAGTACATGGGTACGTCCAGCCTATGTCGCAGCATAGGCGGTAGAACGTTCTCTAGGTCAACAATACTATCTATTCATCTCACACAATATAATTATCAACATGTTAAGGAGGACAAGATGATAATATAAGTCAATATCAATACTCAATCACAAGATAATCTATAAGGAGGATATAGGGCACGATATAAAATAAAACAGATAAATCACAAGTCACAACTAGATAGTCCTCAACATCAACATCAATATCAATCTAAACAAGTCTAGGAATAATAATAATACATCACAAAAGTCTAATATGCTGGAAACAAATCCAGTACTATAATGCTAAGAAGGGATAACTAGAATAACTAGTGATATCGGCTAGACCTCCTGGTAATCACTCCTAAACTAAAGGTCGAAAGCTGCATCTCCTAACTCCTGCGGTCCATAATACGTCGGACACAAATCCTCCAAGTAATCGTCTGAAAAATATATCCAGTCAGGATTGGAACGAGCACACCTCTAACAGCAGTTCCAGTTAATTGATAATGATTATAAACAGAAATAGTGAATGAAATACAAGACGAGAAAGTAGTGAGCAGATATCATAGTATGGCAAAAAGAAAGACAGGTAACCTAGATCAATAAGGCAGTATCAGTACACAATGAAATGGAATGTAGAGAAAAATTGTAACTACACTAAGTATTTTGAAATACTAGCTAGATATGTGATCGGCTTGGTTTATCATTGTTTACTATCAAGACTATAACACAATGATATGTACAGTACGATTGGCAGTGGTCTACATAGTAACACGATCAATAACACAATCACGTATGATTGGTTGTTGTTTATAAAGTAACACGATCAATAACACAATCATGTATGATTGGCTGTTGTCTACAAATACAATACATTATTTAAAGTTCTTGATCACATATCTATTTAGCATTTCCCCGCCCCCGACTATACAATGGATCCAAGTCACGACATGTCACGACACGTCACGACATGATAATTCACCGAGAGTATCAAGATAATCATTGAGGAGTAACATCTCATAACGGGGATCCAAGTAGACCAATCAGTATACCATTGTGTCAAGAATCATGCAAAATATTACTAAATACTTGTATTATAGTAATTATCAAATAATAAAAACTATTAGAGAATGTACTAGCTTATGGTCCAGAGCAATGAATGTCAAACTGTGTCCGTCTCGGTGTCTCAAGGACCTAAATATGAATATCAAGTCACAATAGTGTTTTGGAACCATAAATAAATCTTAAATAGGTTAAAACTACATTTCTAGGTCAAAACTAGGTCAACTATTCAAACTAGGTCAATACCTTGATTCTAGGTTCAAAACTAGTTTCTAGGTTGACTACAAGGCTAAACTAGGTAATATTAGGCTATACCTAGGTTTCTAGGTCTATACCTTGAAGGTATTAGCTATACTAGTTATTATCATTAAGTATTTATATTTAACTCTACGAATACCCACTATATATATATATATATATATATATATATATATATATATATATATATATATATATACACCCAAGTATCTTTATTTCCATAACACTTGCCATAGCACACTAACTGACACTATGATGAGAACATAAAATGTCATATTTTTATTCCTTAATGTATACTCCTTTATGCTCATTTGATGTCTAAAGATATTCATTATTTTTATATTTTGATCTAGGATGCAATTGGAGTCACTAAATGCAAAATGGAGCTAATTATCAATTCTGGACAGTTTTGATACCTTGTAGAAAAATGGTCATAACTTGCTCATCCGAAGTCCAATTTAGCTGATCCAAATTGATTGGGAAAGCTAAGTGATAGAGGTACAATTTTGCTGTTTTGAGTTTTGAGAGATTCTGGCTGCATCATGGACAAAATCAGACTTAAAGTTGAGTCAACTATGTTGTGCACGAAAAGTGGAGCTGAATTAACCATTTTCCAACTTGTTCAAAGATTTTATTTTATTGTTTGGGTTGTTGTAACTCTTAGAGAATTTGTGGAAAGATACTGTGATCTTCAAACAACTAATTTAGAGTGTATAAAAGGGGTAGAAATCAGGAGGAAATGGAGAACAACACACAACTCTTCTTCCTCTTCTCTAATATTATTTTGAAGTTTTCATGAACGTGCGGAGCTAAAAGTCTTGTTGGTCGAAGGAAACGGAAGTCTCGGAATGAATAAAAACTTGTTAGATCTAATCTGTGTTTATATTTTTTATTTGTGCTTTGAGTATCGAATATTTTCTTATGCATATTTTCATGATTATCTTGTTTAGTGACTAGGATGCATACTAGTTTATTATTTCAGACAATCTAATGCTAAATTAGATATCAAATCCGTAATTGTTTGATCCCTCTAATTTATGAAGCAACCAAGATTTAATGAACTGCTTTGTTTTATTAGATCTTAGGAGGAAAACTTTTGACAAAATTAAATACAACCGCTTGTGCTTGTGTTATTTTGCTTCATCGATCTCATCGAGTTTAATACGCTACTAGATTAAACCTTTAGCGCTTGTCTGGGGTTATTTAGTAGTTAAGGTTAATTAGATCGCTTGTTTTTAATTAATTGTGGCTGAAGGAGATAGGAAAATAATTCCAACGATGAATATTCAAAGTATGAATTAATATATACTTGCATCGATGATCAGTTTTAAGATTCCAATGGTGGATGCTGACTGAGACCAACATTTTTTTTTTGATTATTTTAATACTTTAATTGTTTTTAGCTCTTTTTAATTTGCTTTGATCCAAAACTCTCCCCCCATCCTATTTCACATAGCATAAAGATTAACTAATTACTCTCCGTGGGAACGATCCTTACTCTCACTACTACATATTATTTCAAGAGTAAAGGTTTTATTTTTGGGTGCCTACGACAGCACGCCACACTACCTACCTATCTAGTCCTAGTACTTTTGTACTCACATACCAATATCCAATGTATCACATGATACTCCTATTACCTATGCTCATAGACTACATACACTATAATACACCTACCCACATACTTAACACTAGCCCAAAGTATCCTTCTTGATACCAACTTAGCACCACACTAACTCACTCTTTACCTTGGTACCACACTAACCACTCAAGAGACACTAGGAAACCCACTCATGGACACTAGATGCACACACACCTCATACCATACTCTAGTCCATACCCACATTTTGACAAACCTCTACTACTCCAATACACACATATATATATAACAAATATCTCACCCAAACTCATTACCTAGGATACTCAAACTACCCACTTACCTTACCTACACTTACCACCTGGTAACACCCTCAAATCCCCTCAATCTCATATCCACAGATCTGAACCCCAAGCCCACTCTCATACTTGCATTTGCAATCTCTTGCACCTCACTCTCATATACCATTTCTCCTCTTATGGCTGCACTTTGCAGTGAAAGTTTGTAGAGCGCAAACAAGCACTGATCTAAAAATGCTAAACTGCCTGCAGTGAACACCTACTGTAGGTGTTTGCAGCAATACCCGACCCTTAATCTGCCTACTTCCTCTCCTACCTGATACACAACTGCAGCTGCAGTTTACCAACTCAGTACCTGAGCTCCCAAGTGTGCAGCACTTGCCTCTTCACCTGGCCTTGCATCCCAACCACTGCACAGCAATGTGCAATACCCCTACTGCTGTTGTTCTTGCTTCTTGCCACTGCTAACTATATGCCTATGTTGCAGCTACTGCTTGTTTATTTACTTCCCTTACATGCACTAGTCTGAACCAACACCTAATTACCCGTATCTATATGACTCTTGCACACTAGTACTTAATACCTGCATCTGACACCAAAACTTGACACTGATCTTTTACTCCTACACATCTAATACAGGCACTGCCTCAACACATCACTAATATCCACTCAACTGATACTAGCAGTCCTTATGTTTACACACTAGGTTCTGATATGCATACGGGTACAGCACTGCTCTGGCAGTTGTTACACTGTCTGAGCTCAAAGTTACTGCTGCCCCCAAGATGCAGGCCCCATTTACCACTCTGCTACTTCTACTTGCTGCTGTTATCTAACTGCAGCAAGGACTGCCCATTGCAATGTTTCTCTTCACTCAAGCATCCCCAACTCCAATGCACCCAACACACTCCTACACTAACACATGATACACACACACAACACTACACCACATGCAACTCTATTTACCCCCTCCCAGGTAATTGCACACAGGAACCCCTTAGCACCTGTGAGCACTGCACTTCGTTCTCTTTGATTGGCACATGGAAGATCAACTGAAAGCAGAAAGAATATCTGCACAGCTAAGACAAGGAAGATAAGATAGGCAGTTCAGAAAGAAGATAAGACAAACAAGTAAATATTGCAACTGACAGCTAATAGGAGAGAGAATACGACTGTCAGCAAATCAAATAGATAAGACAGTCCTGTCTTGATAGTTGACTTCAGATTTAAATGTCCGTTCTGACTGGTTGCATGGACAAGCCCTCACTCCAAAACCACTGGTACTCCTTGCTTCTTGATACCTCTCCACACCCTAACACACACTAATGCACATATAATTCCCACTGCACTGCAGACGGTCTACATTCTAACCCTGAGCACCAAAGCCATGATATATATAGAGAACTAGAATGACTAATTACCATACAATTAATGGAAATGATACACTAAGACACCAATACATAAAAATACCCAAATCTACCTCCGTATCATGGGGGTTTCATGACACGGGACTTCCCGTATCTAATTGTGGACACGTACACACCCTCACTCAACCAATTTAGGCACAAACAATCATAGTTGACCAAATAGCAAACACTTGGTACACCAATCTCGAATTTCTCTCAAATTGGACACAAAACTTAATGTAACTTTCACAATAGGCCTCAAAAGAACCTAGTCCTTCTTCCTATGGGTAGTCCTTAGTCATGGGAGGGTTCATATAGGTCTAATGTCTCATATTAACCATGAAATTGATAGAAAAATAGAAATTATACCTATTGGAAGATAGATTCACAATGTATCACCACCAATGGACACAAATGGAAAGTTGGACACAATCCTCAAGCCAATGTTTTCCTCCTCAAGTGCTCCTCTAGCAATGACAAGCTCATTAGCCTCCTTGGAATAAAAATGAGAGGGATGAGATTTGGGAATGGGTGGATTATTGTTTGCTTCCAATTTGGGGGATGAATTAATTAAGAAAGCAAATGGAGGCTACTCATGAATAAAGAAGGCTTTATAGGCTTCCTCTTAGGATTAGGGTTAGGTTTATGAATAGTTTGATATGACTCAAATGTCCCTCTCCATTCTATCATGAATAGGATCTAACTAAACCATAGGATGAAATATTATATTCTTGAGTCAATTGGGTTTAATGGATCTAACCTAGTCATGACTAACTAATGACTCGAGTTAATAGTGACAACTTATTAACTAACTCAAATAATCAAAGTAATTAGCTATGTCATGAACAAACACAAGGTCACTACCAAGTCCACTAATCAATAAATAATATAGATATAACAATTATTCACAAAATTCAAATAATATGGAATGACAAAAACACCCCTCTTCGGGAACTAGGTAGTTACAAGTTCCTAAATAAATTAGTACTATATGTTGAGTTTGTTATCTTCTTTGAATACATGTGTAATTGTGTTTTTTTAGTAATGGTTTGCAGACTCTCAATATTTATTTTTCAACTTTGGATGTGTTATTTTTTACTTGAGTTTGTTGAAAAACAAACTTTGATGGCGTGATTATTATTATTTTTTAATTTGCTTGGGTGCTCGGCTCCTGTCTAACATGAGTGCTGGTTCCGCCCCTGACACAAACAAAATCAGAAACATATGAATCTCTAAAGGTCACCGCCCCATGGGTTTGCTACTTTCAAGAGTTGTTATTTCTCACTACAAGACCAATATTTCTACATTCGAGTTATTTAAGAATTTTGGAGTATCTCAAAACATACATCACTTGTCACAGTATTTTCAAAGGGTGTGCAGGAGAACTAAATATGAAGTAAAGAAACTAACAGCGCAGGAACCTCTGGTAAACAATTAACTCCTAGACCTACAGAACATGTTGAAACCTTACATAAAGATAAATATCTTACTTTACTACAATCTAACTCTGAAAACAAACAAATTCAAAAAGAGATCATAAATGGTACTTGCTATTGCTACTTTCAAGAGTTGTTATTTGCTCACTACGAGACCAATATTTATGCATTCGAGTAGTTTAAGAATTTTGGAGTATCACAGAACATAAATCACCTGTCACAGTACTTTCAAAGAGTGTGTTGGAGAAGTAAATATGAAGTAAAAAAACTTCCAGCGCAGGAACCTCTGGTAAACAATTAACTACTAGACCTACAGAACATGTTGAAACCTTACATAAAGATCAATATCTTACTTTACTACACTCTAACTCTGAAAACCAATTGTAGAAAATTTTGGAGTTCTATTTTTTTATTAATAATCTCTTGATTATATATATATATATATATAGCCTTACAACCCTCCATCTTTACATAAAATTTTCTAATACATTCTAATATACCAACACTCTTCCTCAAGATGGACGAAAGATATTCACTAAGCCCATCTTGTCACATCCTCTAATCATATCTACAGAGTTAAGTCCCTTGGTCAGACTGTCTGCTAGCTGATCCTTGGTTGAAACGTGGCCTAGCTCCAGTAGTCCACTGTCCAACTTCTCCTTGATGAAGAACCTATTGATCTCGATGTGTTTGGTCCTGTCATGCTGCACTGGATTATTGGTGATACTTATGGCTGACTGGTTGTCACACCACAGCTTCATCTTTGCTCCTTGATCCAGTTTTAGTTCCACCAGCATACTCTTCAGCCATAACAGCTCTGCAACTCCCAAGGCCATATAGCTCTGTACTCCCCTCCAGCTGTCAATCTGGCTACCACTGACTGCTTCTTACTTCTCCAAGAGACCAAGTTGCCGCCTACAAATATGCAATAGTCCGAGGTAGACCTCATGTCATCAGCACAGCTAGCCTAGTCACAGTAGCCCTCGATGCTCACGTGATCATTCTTCCTGAATATCAGCCTCTTTCTGGGGGTACCCTTCAAGTATCTCAGAATCTGGTACACTGTGTCTATATGACCCTTCCTTGGGTCATGCATGTAGCGGCTCACCACACTCACTGCAAAGCAGATATCAGGACGTGTGTGGCTCAAATAGATCAGCTTGTCCACCAGTCTCTGGTATCTGTCCCGGTCAACTGGTTCTCCAGCCTCAGCACCCAGCTTGAACCTCTGATTGATCCGCGTCGCTGCAGGTTTGCATTCCAACATCCCTGGCTCTGTGAGAAGGTTCAGCGCATACTTTCTCTGAGAAAGAACAATCTCCTCTGCTTCTCGAGCAATCTCAATCCCAAGGAAGTACCGAAGAAGGCTAAGGTCCTTCACCTCGAACTCCTTGCCAAGCTTCCCCTTAAGTCGGGCAATCTCCTGCTCATCATCTCCTGTGATAATCATATCGTCCACATACACCGCAAGCATAGCGATGTGGCCCCCATTCTGACGAAAAAATACTGTGTGATCAGCGTTGATCTACCGATATCCCATCACAATCATCGCCCTCATGAATCTGTCAAACCACGCTCGAGAAGACTGCTTCAGTCCATAGAGGGACTTCTTCAACCTGTAGACCTTGCCCACTGTCTTATCAGTGCAGAATTCTAGTGGTATCTCCATGTACACTTCCTCCACTAGATATCCATGAAGAAATGAATTTTTTACATCCAATTGGTGTAGCTTCCATCCACCATTTGCTGCCAAAGAAATCAGGGTCCTGGCGGTGCTTATCTTCGCCACTGGTGCAAAAGTCTCATCGTAGTCAATGTCGTATGTCTGACTATATCATTTTGCCACCAGTTAAGCCTTGTAGCGTTCAACCTGTCCATCTGAGTTTTGCTTCACAGTAAAGACTCACTTGCATCCGACTGCACTCTTCTCCTCTGGCGGTTTTACTAGTTCCCAAGTGTGGTTCTTCTCAAGAGCCCCTAACTCCTCGTGCATCGCCGCTTTTCACTTTGAATCGTTCTTGGCAACCTACCAATTGTTAGGTGCAGTAATACTATCCAAAGGCGCAATAAATTCTCCATGAGAAGAAGAGATGTTATCATATAAAACAAACTAAGCAAGGTCCCAGCCATATCTATCAAGAGGATTTTTTGCATTGCTGCGAGTGGTTCTCCGTACTGATAATGGTGTGGGAGGGGTAAGAAGAATGATATCACCTGAAGAAAAATCTGGTAGTGGTGGTGGTGGTGGTGGTGGTGGTGGTGGTGGTGGTGGTATCTCAGGAGTCGAGACAGACGCAGGCAAGAGACTTGGCACTGGCCCTATAGGTACCGGTCCTGCAGTTTGCTTCCTTTTCTGTTGTAGGTAAGTAACTTCCCCTGAGTCGTGGGCCTAACACCTCTCATCTCCTCCTTTGTTCATCTTCACTCTCCTCCTCAACCGTTCCTCCATGCCATACTCTTAAATCGATCACCAAACTCTCACAAATCTCCCTCTCTCGCCTCATACTCTCAGTGTCAGGTGAGTTGTCCATGGATGAGGTTTTCTCCTAACGGTAGTATGGCTCAAGCTCCCTTAAGTGAATATTCATGCTCACAAACCTCTTCTCTACTGGGATCCAGCATACGTACCCCTTCTGAGTCACCGAATAGTCCACGAAGACACATTTGATTGCTCTAGGGTCAAGTTCTCCAACAAACGGTCTGTTGTCCTTCACAAAACATACGCATCCAAACACCTCCAACGGGAGTATTTTACTATTATTTTCTTGTAATATCTCACATGGAGACTTCCATCCCAGTACTTTCGAGGGCATCTTGTTGATCCGTTGAGCTACTGTCAACACCTCATGTCCCCACAGACTCTGTGAGACATTCATGGCGATCATAATGCTCCTTGCCACCTCCAGAAGGTGTCTGTTCTTCCTTTCTGCCACTTTATTTTGTGCCAGTGTGTATGCACAAGTAGTCTGTTATTGTATCCTTTGGGTTGACAGGTATTCCTCAAATATTTTGTTCGTATACTTGGTCCCATTGTCAGACCTCAGTACCTTCACCACTGCTTTGTACTGAGTCTGGACATGTTTATGAAAGTCTCAAAAACAGGCAAAGACACCACTCTTATTCTTCATCAAATACAGCCAGGTGACATGAGAGAAACAATCAATAAAAGAAACGGAGTACTTGTAACCATTCATAGTAGTTGTGGCGCACAGCTCCCAAATATCAAAATATATAATATCAAAAATAGAAGAAGAACTAGGGCCCGCACTAATATATGAGCTTCTAGTAAGTTTGCCTAAATCACATGCATCACATACTAGTTTTTCCTTATTTGCTTTCTCATAAATAGATTGATACAACCTACTCAAAATACCAAAAAAGGAATGTCTCAACTGACACGCCCCGATCTCCCGCAGGACAATCGGCCGTCCCCGCTAGCGCGAATCACCGCGCCAGCGCTCCCACGGGACGATCGCTTGACCCATCTGGATGTGATGTCGCACGAGCGTGAGCCACACCCGTGTAAGGCCAAGGTTCGAACAGGCGGTAAGAGGTCTAAGCCACAGAGTCGCACAGATTGTCCGAGTGCATCAGAATAATAAACGCATAGGCGATTGGTAACAAGTTTACTGAGTCGTCAATAGCGGAAGCATTGAATAACACAAGTATTAAAATAAATCAAACTCTTTATTGATATTGAACAAGTGTTACAAGCGGCGCTAGTCCGAGATTACAAGTCATTCAAGCCTCTCTCTCTCTCTCTCTGAAACAGTAAAAGCATGCCAAGTGGCTATATTTTTGGAATGATACATAGGCGATATTCCAATATTATGTCATGTATATGTGCTTTAGTTCCGGACGCAACACTCCAAGGCTTCAGAGTGAACTTCACGCCTTAGCACGCACGAGGGGCATCCGCACCGAACGAGGTTCTCTCGCACCCTGCAAACAATCTGGTGGGTTATCAGTACATGAAAGCACTGGTGGGGAGGCTACTCGCCCGCTCGACAAATCCAAACGCGTTATATAGGTTTCGTGCACCATCTATTTAGTTATCTTTCTAATATTGTCTTAGGATCAGTTTTATGGCAATGATGAATAGCCTAACTCGTGTGGCAGTGCGTCGTGCGATATAAGAGGAAACACGGCGAGACTTACCAACTTACCATTTGTCCTTCCCTGTCTAAGGCAAACTAAGTCAATTCAAGCACGAGCATATATGTAATGAATCCAGGGCAATAGCATAAGGGAACACAAGTGTTGTGGGCGAGATTCTATTTCGGGTGCACGAGCATACAGGTTATCCAGAAGTGTTGCAGAGAATTTGTTCAAGTGTTTCAGTTTATTTGGATGCGATACAATGACTCGCACGCGGATTTCCGCTAAGCGAGGATGACTTATCTATATGAACATGAGGTCACTGGCATAGCCATAAAGGACCAGGCATTTAATAGTCTTAATTACGGAATGGGGCGCAACGCTTTGTACAAGACAAGCAATTCAGTACAAATGGGTGATACAGGAGAGCCGTTGCACATCATCCCGCCAGAACAAAGAGACTATTAGGTAGACGGAGAGTCCAAGGTAATATGCTTTACCAAGGCCAAATACCATGTATTGCCAACCCACAAAGTCGGGATAGCATACTGGACCCTTCTTTGGTGCTGGCAATACACCAAGCATTCTTCCTAGGCCGGTACGATTTCGGTGCCCCGGTGATCGTCCGAGGAATGAGATACCTCGTGCACGAGTTATCCGTGACCATACAAGTCTTGGGTTATTCCAGATTCACGAGATGTACGAGATATACGAGATGTTGAATCTTGATTCTTGCTCTGAACGAGTATTGCTCCATGAGCTATGTTACTTGGTTGCTTGACATGATTCTCGTTCAGTGTACAACTTGCCTTGATGCATTTCCCTGGTTCCGGGATTGCCTTGGCGACCTAACGGTCCCAGATACTTGCAGGTTCATATTGCACAGAAGGACTATTTGATAGTCTTCTGGCTAACAAGATGCATGCACGATACGCGATAGTGTTACTTGATTGTGGCATAAGTTTTATTGTGGAAAGTATTGGATCGAGGCAACATTAAAAGTTAACATATAAGAAGGCAAACATGCATTCTTATGAAAATATAAGCATTTACGTTGGCTCGGGCCTAAGGGTAAGCCGATGAGTGAAATCGTAAAGGGACATACCGAGCGACATAATTTAGGGTCGTGCAGTGTAACAAGTGAACAGTGCACTACAGAGTATACATATATCGTTCTACTCGAGGCAAAGTGGGGTCTAGTTGCACAAGGCAAAGGTAGCATGCGAGGGTCCATATATAAGCAAAGTTTTATTTTCACGTTCTAACACAAGCAATACAAGTTGGGATTATTCCCTTAGCTTGGTGTGTTGTATTCTTTATTAGCATGCACGGGCTGATTCACCTAGCGACTAGCATGTATTGTCCATATTTTAAGTGTGCTGGCTAAGCAAAAATAAGTTCATCGTAGCCACCCACCTTAGCGATGATTCGCCTCGGTCGGGCGATACTCCGAGCGAGCCTCTGAAAGCCTAAGCTGGAACTCCTGAAGAGCCAAGTCGGAAAATCCTTTGCCTCAAATGAGTCTTCTCGCTGAGTAAGGCGGGTCGGGACGTTGCACTTTCGCCGTTTGAATTGGCTGTCTGCTTGAGCGGAATGGGTCGTTATAATATACACTACTAAAAAAAAGTCTCGTCCTCGAGACTTCCTGAGAGCAGGTCTTTCTATCGCACTATCAAATATATTCCAAGCGTATCAATTGGTACCACTAAATCCGTTCAAATACAATTTTCTACTCGTTCCTTACGCCGTGTCGCGTGTATGCTGGGTCAGTCTCATTTGCGCCTTAGCGCGGAACATATTGCTTAACACGGGGTACGTTATAATCCATCGTGAATAATGATCTAAGGCTAAGGCAAACTTATACAAGTCGTTATACTTGTCCATGTGGATATTCACTTGCACTAGCATTCGAGATCAGCATATCGCGAGTGTGAATCATGCATATATTCAAAGTGTCCTTCAAACATATGCATGTCAACCAACTTAGCGATAGCGAAGTCTTAGCACTCGAGTTTCACATATCATTGAGTCTTGGATCGTGTACACGTTCAAGGCATCCCTCAAACATATGCATTCAACCAAACTTAGAGATAGTAAAATCGGACAAGCTACTTTGCAAAAATCTTAAGGGTTCTCGTTTTTATAAATCACAAGGATACTCCGACAGGGTCAATCAAATTCTATATCATTTTTCCATTCTAACTCAAATCAAGTATTTGCACTACAGTTAAGCACGATCTATCCGATTTATCGACTAGCGTTCATCCGTTTGAGTCAAACATAGCACACGTTATCGTTCCGAGTCTAACACTAAGTCTTGCTGCCCCAGTTATATAGCTTGTTCAAGCAATATGATAAAGTCGATCACACTGGTTCTTTCACTCGGCACAGGGTCGTCTACCTAATTAATAGATCAGCTCATAAGGTCAAAGGTACAAGTTCAAGCACACGATTCATCGTACAAATTCGTCGCACAATGTTCGCCCCAATTCCCAGGGTCAAACCATTGTTCATTTGCACGGGGTATTCTACCCAAGCTCGTTTTACTCAGATTTCTAAACATCGAGCACGGATCATCCTACTCTTATTTCATATTCGTTTGTACAGGATTCGAGTCCGTTCAGTAAAATTCACGATATATCCAAGTTGCAGGATAAGCCTAGTGATTTGCATAGTCTATCTATCCAAACATGTTTTGATTTAAATCCCTATCCATTCCAAATTTGTCTTATCGTGTTGAACCAAAAGTCAAGACAATCCATCAGTAATCTCACGTCCAACGAGCATAATCGTCCTAATTCGAGCGTGACGCATGTACGAGCATATAGTTACGCTCGTACAAGACAAGAATGTTTGAATGTTATGGTTTTTTTTGGCACGATCGAGACACCTTATATTTTACCTTGCTTTATCCAAGTAATATATATTTATCCATCAAGTCATGTCTGTTCATCCAGTGATTATAATTCGTGTAAAAAAATTATCCAACTTCAATGTTACCGTTCGGCAAATCCATAGTCTATACTTCTAGCATTCCTCAAGCAACTAGTTTCAAATATTCAAGCCCAAGTTCTATTCATTTTGATATGTTCTATTCATCGAGTTCATTTGGAATAATCACCGAACATGTTCCTGTGAGTTTAATCATCCCGCCGTACGTAAAATCATCACGCCGGCGCTCCCGCAGGATAATCGTTCTCGTTGGAACTGATTCTGAATGTTATCTTTCTGAACTTGATTTCAAGATCGTTCTTCCAAACTCCAAGTCAAATCCGTTACCGCTTATCTCTTTCATCGAACCACAATATTCATTTTCGGGCTAACTTCTATTCGAGCAATATTGTATTCAAGTTTATTCTGTTTGATTCAATCCAAAATCGCTCGCGTGATCCTCCAAGTTTTCAACAAGTTTTCCTAACCGAGATATCAATTTCCATTTCCACGAATCCCAATTCGATATAAGCCTTATCATTTGTCCAAGACATTCTCCAATCGTTCAATCCGACTATCGCACAAGACTTATGTATCCGTTTGGACATTTTCTAAATTATCCATACACCACTCGGAATCGAGTCATCCAATTATACCCTATTCGATTTGTATCTTCCGACACAAAATATCGTTTGAGCTATTTCCCAAAATTCAAGTACGATTCTCTATGTTTGCCTAAGCGATAAATCCGATAATATTTCTATCGGCTGGCATTCTAAGTTTGACTTGTATTTTATCTGAACGATACCACAATCTCGTTGCAACTAGCTTGCACTAAGGGTCTCGGCGCCCGATACTCAACACAACTTAGCCGACAGGCTGTGTGCATAGCTAACCGTTCGGGCAATATTCGATTCCACACACTAACCAGTTGGGTAAACATGTATAGGTATTTGGGTTCGCACATAACTTGCAATTCTAGTACAAGTCTATTCCCATAGATCTAAAACAGGTCGGCACAAAGACCTTAGCATCACGGCTTCGTACAAGCAATCATATCATTTATATGCACTTTTTGAAAGTATTTAGACTCATTGTTTGGAACATTCCGATGGGACATTGAGAGAGAGCGTATGCAAATAACCCACGAACGAGCTTTCGAAACTGAGAAAATCAAAACAAAGTCCAAAGACGTATAGCCATGCTCTGATACCAATCTATCATGTCCCGATCTCCCGTAGGTCAATCGGCCGTCCCGCTAGCGCGAATCACATTGCCAGCGCCCCCGCGGGACGATCGTGTGACCCATCTGGGCGTGATGTCGTACGAGCGTGAGCCACGCCCGTGCAAGGCCAAGGTCCGAACATGCGATAAGAGGTCTAAGCCACAGAGTCGCACAGATTATCCGAGTGCAGTGGAATAATAAATGCATAGGCGATTGGTAACAGGTTCACAGAGTCGTCAATAGCGAAAGCATTGAATAACACAAGTATTGAAGTAAATCAAACTCTTTATTGATATTGAACAAGTGTTACAAGCGACGCTAGGCCGAGATTACAAGTCGCTTAAGCCTCTCTTTCTGAAACAGTAAAAGCATGCCAAGTGGCTATATTTTTGGAATGATACATAGGCGATGTTCCAATATTATGTCATGTATATGTGCTTCAGTTTCGGACGCAACACTCCAAGACTTCAGAGTGAACTCCACGCCTTAGCACGCACGAGGGGGCATCCACACTGAACAAGGTTCTCCCGCACCCTGCAAACAATCTGGTGGGTTATCAGTACATGAATGCACTGGTGGGGAGGCTACTTGCCCGCTCGACAAATCCAAACACATTATATAGGTTTCGTGCACCATCTATTTAGTTGTCTTTCTAATCTTTTCTTAGGATCAGTTTCATGGCAATGATGAATAGCCTAACTCGTATGGCAGTGCGTCGTGCGATATAAGAGGAAACACGGCGAGACTTATCAACTTACCATTTGTCCTTTCCTGTCCAAGGCAAACCAAGCACGAGCATATATGTAATGAATCCAGGGCAATCGCATAAGGGAACACAAGTATTGTGGGCGAGATTCTATTTCGGGTGCACGAGCATACAGGTTACCAGAAGTGTTGCAGAGGATTTGTTCAAGTATTTTAGTTTATTTGGATGCGATGCAATAACTTGCACACAAATTACCGCTAAGCGAGGATGACTTATCTATATGAACATGAGGTCACTGGCATAGCCATAAAGGACCAGGCATTTGATAGTCTCAATTGCGGAATGGGGCGCAACGCTTTGTACAAGACAAGCAATTCAGGGCAAACGGGTGATACAGGAGAGCCGGTGCACGCCATCCTACCAGAACAGGGAGACTATTGGGTAAATGAAGAGTCCAAGGTAATATGCTTTACCAAGGTCGAATACCGTATATTGCCAACCCACAAGCCGAGATAGCATACTGGACCCTTTGGCGCTGGCAATACACCAAGCATTCCTCCAAGGCTGGTACGATTTCGGTACCCCTATGATCGTCCGATGAATAAGATACCTCGTGCACAAGTTGTCCGTGACCATGCAAGTCTTGTGTCATTCCAGATTCATGAGATACACGAGATGTTGAATCTTGATTCTTGCTCTGAATGAGTATTGCTCCACGAGCTGTGTTACTTGGTTGCTTGACATGATTCTCGTTCAGTGTACAACTTGCCTTGATGCATTCCCCTGGTTCGGGGATTGCCTTGGAGACCTAACGGTCCCGGATACTTACAGGTTCATATTGCATAGAAGGACTATTTGATAGTCTTCTGGCTAATAAGATGCATACACGATACGCGATAGTGTTACTTAATTGTGGCATAGGTTTCATTGTGGCAAGTATTGGATCGAGGCAACATTACAAGTTAACATATAAGCAGGCAAGCATGCATTCTTATGAAAACATAAGCATTTACGTTGGCTCGGGCCTAAGGGTAAGCCGAGGAGTGAAATCGTAAAGGGATATACCGAGCGATATAATTTAGGGTCGTGCAGTGTAGCAAGTGAACAATGCACTACAGAGTGTACATATATCGTTCTACTCGAGGCAAAGCGGGGTCTAGTTGCACAAGGCAAAGGTAGCATGCGAGGGTCCATATACAAGCAAAGTTTTATTTCCACGTTCTAACACAAGCAATACAAGTTGGGATTATTCCCTTAGCTAGGTGCGTTGTATTCTGTATTATCATACAGGGGGTGATTCACCTAGCAACTAGCATATATTGTCCATATTTTAAGTGTGCTGGCTAAACAAAGACAAGTTCATCGTAGCCACCCACCTTAGCAATGATTCGCCTCGGTCGAGCGATACTCCGAGCGAGCCTCTGAAAGCCTAAGCTGAAACTCCTGAAGGGACAAGTCGAAAAATTCTTTGCCTCAAATGAGTCTTCTCGCTGAGCAAGGCGGGTCGGAACGTTGCACTTTCGCCGTTTGAATCGGCTGTCCGCTTGAGCGGAATGGGTCGTTACACCAACTGCCTGCGGTGGAGTATCAGTGCATCCTCGGTACTCATCTTCGGTCCTCTCATTCCTGCCCTCTCTACCACAAACACCAATGCCGAATCTAGCCCTTCCCGATCCAGGTACCACGGTCCATCATGCTATATGCCAGTCCCAAGTCTTTGTCCCATCTCCTTCTCCTAGAAGATTTCCTTAGGAATATCAAAAGAGATAATGCATTTTAGTTGGAGGATTATAGAACTAATGGACAAAAAACTGACTGAAAAAGAAGGATCATGCAAAATATTGGATAATTTTATTGAACCTGTATAATCGACAGTACCCTTACCGACTACTGGCTGGAAAGTACCATCGGTTGTTTGAATGTTGTCCGCCGATGCTAGGTAAGTGTAGGAAGATAACTCACTAGCATTCCCTATCACGCGTCGAGACGCACCCGAATCAACAATCCAATCCGACGATCTAAGGGAAGACATGGATGAAAGCGCGAGTGAGTCGTCAGTACCATCCGATGGATGGGCATACATAGCAGCGTTGCCTCTGGCTAAGACTGAGGTGGACGCCTCCTCAGTTCCACTCTTTCTGTGTCCATTGCTTGAAGCTCTCTGCTTTCTCCTGAGTACCTCCAGCATGTCCAGCAGTGCCTGATCCTCCTCAGTATAGGCACCATCAGTTCCCTCGTCGCCTTCTGCTACAAGCAGGTTCGCTCAATAACCTCCTCGACCACCCCGTCGACCCCTACGACCATGACCACGTCCTCCAAACTTTCGAATTCCACCACCTGAATCTTCCTCCTTGGGTGGTTTGGTGCAAGCATACCTCAGATGGCCCACCTTTCAGCAGTTGTAGCACTGTCGGGGGTCTCCCTTAGGTCATGTGCCGCCTGAATTGGCAACCGCCAGTGCTGACTTCACTTCAGGAGGACCATATGTCCCTACCTGCAGCTTGATGCGAGTCTCCTCTTGGATCATGGCCGAGATAGCCTCCTCAAGTGTAGGGATCTTCGGTTAGGCTAGAAGTGTTGATGTCCTCTGAGCAAACACTGCGGCCAGTCCCTTAAGAAACTTTATCATCCTCTCCTGCAGACATACATGTCTCTCCTTACACTTCGGGTCCTCGCAGCTCATCTGATCTGAGGAGTGATCGTAATCCAACCACAGATGCTCCAACTCCGTGGTATACTCCTGCACCATCTTCTCTCCCTGTACGGTGTCGTCGATCTTCCCCCTGATCTAAAAAATCCTCAAGTTATTCTCCACACCATCGTAGGTCCTCCTCAACTTCTCCCGCACGTCCTTTACCATCTCAAGGCCATCCACTGTAGCGGCGATCGACTGGACTAAAGAATTGAGGAGTCAAATGTATATCACCATATGAGTGGACTTTCACTCGTCGTGTCCTACCGAGCCCTCATCTGGCTTTGTCTTCTCTCCTGACAAGAAACCCTCCAGGTTCTTCCCTGCAAGGGTTCTCCTCACCCGTCGTGATCAACTCAGGTAGGTGGCCGGTCCATCAAGCTTCACATCGATGGAGGAAAGCTCCAACTTCGCCGGTGTTCGTGTCGCGCTCTCACCAACCGACAGTTTCATCAGCTTCATCAACGTTGCGACCTCCGCAAGGTCCAACTTCTTGATGATCTCCTCCATCGATCATCTTCTTCTCCGATCACCTTACACCCATCCCACGATTCACGTTCGTCCTCTTCGTCCTCTCCTAGACCTGATAATGCCTCTCTCCCATCGGATCTAGGCCTTCGATGTCAACGTCCGAAACGACCCGCGGAAGACGCCGAAAACCGCGGCAGAAGGCTCATGCAGACTTCACAGGAGTCGCGGCTTCGCGGTGGTGGCGGAAGTGTGGTGGCGACGGCGGCGGCGGCGACGGTGGTGGTGGACGACGGTGGTGGTGGCACGGCAGCGGTGGTGGCGGCTAGGTTTGGCGGTTAGGGTTTCTGGCGGTTAGGATTTGTGCTCTGATACCATGTAGAATATTTTGAAGTTCTATTTTTTTATTAATAATCTCTTGAATATATATATATATATATATATATATATATATATATATATATATATATATATATATATATATATAACCTTATAATCTTCCATCTTACATAAATTTTTTTAATACATTATAACATATCCACACCAACAAATTCAAAAAGAAATCATAAATGGTAATTGCTATTGCTACTTTCAAGAGTTGTTATTTGCTCACTACAAGACCAATATTTCTGCATTCGAGTCGTTTAAGAATTTTGGAGTATCACATAACATAAATCACTTGTCACAGTACTTCGAAGGGTGTGCTGGAGAAGTAAAATATAAAGTAAAATACTTTCAGTGCAGGAACCTCTGGTAAACAATTAACTCGCTAGACCTACGGAACACGTTGAAACTTTACATAAAGATCAATATCTGACTTCTATACAATCTAAATCTGAAAACAACAAATTATAAAAGAGATCATAAATGGTAGCTGCTATACTATGTACTATGTATTATGTATATCTTGCTATTGAGGCACAGATAATAGAAGCCACATCACAAAAGAGAACAAGAAAACCTTTATCCCTAAATTCTTGGATAAGCATTTCATTCATATAAGAAATTACTTGAACAAAAAATATAACTATTCACTAGTATGAATAATTGATCAAGGGCATTTTAGGAAAGATGTAGGCAAGATGGACACTTGACAACTTGAAGGTATGTTTGGTATGGATGCGGCAAACATTATGGTGATTTAATGTTGCAAAATGAAAAGGAGGTTGGTCAAATAGCCAAAAGACACAAGTGTTTTGTGAAATTTATTTCAGTGTTATAAAAAGTGTTAGACGGACTCGGTACGATGGAGGTCCGTCTAGCGCCAAAGCTGTCAAGACAGACATCATTTTCTTCTGAAAATTTTAAAAATTTTAAAATTTTAATGTTTTAAATTCAAAATTTTATCTTAAAATCCAAACAAATATCCACAATACAACTAAGAATAAAAAAATTCAAAAAAAAATTCAAAAAAATCAGTTGTCTAGGTCCGCCTAGCCGTCTAGAGCACCGTCTAGAAAAATTTGGGCCGATGCCTAGTGTCTAGGCAGACTACTAATCCAATTTTTAGAAAAATGATTTTTCCTATTAAGTTTTCTAATAAAAATAGAAAAATTGCATAGGTTCCCATTGTGAAGGATATCCTACTGCTATACAACAGGGATACAGAACAATCTCTCTTTTAAGACGAGAAATGACATTTTAACGACACGAAACCGCTTATGTGAGCAGAAACCTCTGTCCACTTCCGGTATAGCCTATATTCTATGTCATAGGATTGAGATCTGCCAATGATAGCGTTATCTTTTAAATCTTATCTAAGATTTGACTTTCATTGCATTCATAGATCATGTAGTCAAGTCAGTGTTCCATTGAAGATATATAATGCTAAGTTACAACCAAAGGCTTACAATCCCCC